>JAXQQM020079956.1:0-178676 GCA_034641835.2 Pinus albicaulis
ATCAATCTGTCTCTCCACGTTCCTTTGTCGAAGGGGACCTTGTCCTCCTATACGACCAAGCGCACGACAAACTCTGGGCAGGAAAGCTCCAACCCATGTGGCATGGGCCCTATATAGTAAAACGAGTATTGAAAAATGGGGCTTATGAGCTCATTGATTATGAAGGAGTTCCGCTGGCGCAGCCTAGGAATGGGATGTACCTTAAGAAATACTACGCTTGAAGTCATTTTTAGTGTGGTTTGTGTACATAGGTGTGTATATTCATTTGTGTGCATGTGTGGTGTGGTGTGCAATGTAAGCGCCTTTCTGCTGATCGGGTCTTCCTGATTGTGCAGATGTCCATTACTCCGTTTGTGGGTTTCGCGGATGGTGCCTCCCGCAGTACCGGGAATCTATCTTCGGCAGCCTGGGTAATCTATGATCCTGCTGGTGAGTTGGTTAACCTGCAAGGTGTGTGTCTGGGTCCTGCTACAAATAATATCGCGGAATATAGTGCTGTATTGAAATTATTAACCAATGCTGTGGACCTCGGCATTCATGAATTACTTGTGTATCTAGACTCACAACTTGTAGTACTACAGCTTAACGAGCATTATTCAATAATAAATCCATCCATTTTACGTCCGTATTTGCGTATTCGTCTGCTGGAGAGAAATTTTGACTATATTACATATCAACACATACCCAGACATATGAATACATTAACAGATGCAGTAGCTAATTTGGTTCTAGATAGACATTTGCGCAATTTATAAAACATCATCACATGTGAGAAGATCCATCCAGAAATAGGTATGTATATATATATGTGTCGAAATGTTTACATAGTGTGCATCACATAAAATAAAAAATATACATGTTCGTCTTAATACATCCGGAGACGACATGTCTCTCAAAAAATATATGCATGAAAGAAGCCCTAGGTGTCTAATCCGCATGGTGCTCGTGGTAACATGCTACCGCGCGCACTAAGCGTCTCAAAAGTCGGTGGAGGCGACTAGGCACTCCCACTGTATGTCTCTGATACGCCATTGGGACATCTGCCAGCCGGGCATAGTCTGGAATCCCCCGGGCAATCCCCTCAAGGTTCTGGATCAACTCTCCTCCCTTGGCACCCTTTGCCTGAGGGTCAACTGCGGGCTGAGTTCTCCGTGCAATGGGAGACATACTGGCAGGTCTCTCTGGGTTGACATCTGCATACATACAAAATTGGTGTTAGAACGGACATGTATTACCAAAAAAAATCATAAAACACAAAAATAAAAAAGAGAGGTCATACCCAACTCCTCGTCCCAGTCATCCCCCTCTGGAAGTGGGAGATTTGGGTCTCCAGTGAAATCGGTCCCGGCATAGGGCCAATCCTCGACCACGATCAACTGATGCCGTAACCATCCAAAAAACTATGGCCTCCAGGACATTTGTTGGCCTCCTCCTGACCTGGGCATAAGTGCTGCCCAGCGAGCCATCCTTGGCTCTCTTGGTATCGGCTCAGCAACTATGGCCCCTTGGCCCTGAAAGATAGGTAGTCGTTCCAGGATGAACGATACCAAAATGGAACCGTAGCCAAACTACTTCAGTTTGACTTGCTTGCACCTTGTAAGCTACCTTTTGATATTTGTTGTCACTGCAGTAGCCCAATCAAACAATGTAGGGCTCATACACTCGGAGGCTAGTATGAGTTGGGCCTTGGTCGCCTCATGCAGCGCTTGCGATCCCGCAACCCGCGTAATCGTGTGTAGCACTACCTTGAGTGCTAGATCGCGGATAGTGTGGATATCCACCTTCCCGCTTCCCGATCCAGTTCGTGCCCCTGGGCACACTCTCGCCATTACTTGCTCCATCTTCTCTCCAGATGGTCTGCTGCCTGTCAGGATGGGCACCGGACCTCTGCACGACAGTCTGGTTATGAAATATACGTCAGAAACCTCAAGTTCCAACACTTGGTCCCGAAGTTTAAAAACTTCCTCATTCTCGTCCCATATGCTGACCAGGTACTGTAGCAGCTCTGGCTGAGCTCGTAAGCAGGGTGTGAGGAAGAATTTCTTAAGTCCATAGTTCTTAAGTGCAGTCATGCAGGCTTCATTCTCGATAGCCATTTCGTCTTCCTCTCCATGTTCCCTTTCCTTCCATTCGATAACCATTTTTTCCTTTATATCTGCATCAACACAATAAAAAATACATTGTTAGATCTCTGGAACATTTGAAAATCCACATAGATAGCTCACATTTTCAAAATTTTGAGCGGAAAAATGCATTGCGCCAGTGGCACGACCTCTTTGTGAGGAAATGTCCATTGGCGCAGGTCCATGCCCGATACCCGCGCCAATGGAGCGAGCCCTAAAGTTTCAAAATGGGTCACCCAGAAGTCTAATACATAATAAAAGCATATAAAAAATGGATTGAAATGGAGCTTAGGGAAACGCCTATTACCTGGAACAAACAGGGAACTGAATGGTAGCCCGGATCAGTCGTATTCGCCGTCAGAAGTTTGCACACAAAATGGACCATTGTTGCTCTCCAATGAGGTAAATAGTAAAAGTAATTTTGTTTTTACCATTTGAGACTTATTTATAACTTTTGAAATCTAATTAGGTTTTAAAAGTCATTTTTTATTAATATTTTGATATATTTTGTCGAAAATGGATTTTACACTTGCCTTTATGTGTAGCAACAGGTTTTAACGCAACTTAAACGGTGACACGAGTTGTATTTTATACTTTTTCGGACTCGGTAAATACACGAAAAAAGTCATTTTGGAGTCATCTTTCAGCTCTTTTCTGACTCTCTAAACATGAAAATATTGTCGAGGCCTTTGTCATTTCGATCTCGTTAAAGTGGCCCCGAAACGACATCTACCCAGTATACGTTTACCCCTTTTTCGGGCTGGGATAGATTATTTACGAAAAAGGAATACCCTAGCCTATTGCGACTAGGAGGTTTTCTCAGACATAGTTTTCTACCTTTTCGGATTTGAGGAACTATTTACGAAAAGGGACCGTTGGAGTTTACTTTTCCGTTGTCTTTTCAAACTCTCTAAATATGAAAAGACGCAGACTTCTTCCTTTGTTAGACTCGTTAAACCCTAAAGACATTGGATTCATTCGTAATGATGATATTCGAGTCGCTCCTTCCTAGGGCTCGTTAAATGTACTAGGATGGATTCGTCCGAAGGATGAACTTATATTACAAGCATATGCTATCCCCTTCAAGCTTGTTATCAAAATAATTGGGGTACTCGCCAGAAATGGTGGGGGAAAATGGAACCACAATCATTGTCGTGTCGGCAGTATGTCGCTCTTGAACATGGCACTTGTCTGCATTCGTGTCGGGTTGGGGACATCTCATCTCGTTTTCCACTTGCCTCCGTGGGTTTGGGTGATCCCTTTTGACCTCTCATCTTCTCTTTTCCTTGTCACCATGACCTCTGATCCGTTGATGTCAAATACTGCCAAGCTCACTGTCGTGCCGTTTATATGTTCAAGAGAAGTTGACCTCTGCAAGTATCAACCTTCCTCTGATTCTCATCTGATCCTGATTCACAAAGACATTATGTTCCTCTGTCTTGCGTCGATGATGTGGGAAACACTATGGCCCACCTTCGATCAAGGTCACTTCCTGTCGACTTCAGCTCATTATCCAGGAAGATGATCTAGAGACTCCCTTCTGGTACCTTAGAGCCTGCATGCCTCAATGGCAGGTTCTTCGCATTCGACGTGAGGTTTTCATCATTGGCCTCTGATCGAGTGATTCTGCGGGTGTTCGACGTCAGCTCATTGTTCACATGCCGTAGATTGTACTTGTAGTACCTTGAGGACCATTGGCATTAATGGTGGTACCTCTCGCGTCTGTTAACAGCTTTCATCATTGGCTGGTAATCAGACGATGTTCTTGCATGTTCGACTTCAGCTCACATATTCGCATGCTTGAACTCGTACTTTGTTCGGGTCGAGATGGAGCGCAAGACCCTGGATTGTGTCTGTTGTAATCCAGGCTGTGATTTTGTGGATTATTATGATTATTTACATGACTCACTGATTGGATGGCTGCGACCATACCTGAGTCTATTTATCGATCCTCATTGGATGGCTGCGTCCATGCCTCTGACCGGATTTTTACATACTCATATATATGGCCGTGCCTGGCATATCACGTATATATCATTTATTTGAGACACGCTGTACTTTCTACGTTCTTCGATGGCTAAGAGCTAGCTGGACACATTCTCGTAAAGCATCTCACCCCTCTCTCTCTCTCGAGCCTCATGCTTTAGGGGGCATCTATTACACAGTAATTTGTCACCGTCCCTGCAATTCCCCATCTCGCACAATTGGAGGGCTTATCCCGTGACCTATGAGCAGTGACATAACTTGAAAACACTTTCATGGCATTCCCCTAAACATGTACTTTCATTGCCTTGAAAACAACTCCTTGTGAAAAACCCTAAAAACACCCCTTTTTGCATTGGCACGGGTAGCCAGTTCATTACCCGTGCCAATGGGGGAATTCCTTCAAAGAGGGCGCGCTAATTAGCGCTCTGTCCTAGACTCGCACTCGCGCCAGCCATTTTAAAGAGTTTTTTTTTTAAATAAATGGTGGAAGTTTCATCCTAACTGATCCAGGAACTGGTGTCTAATTTGAGTTGGGAGGTTTCGCTCCGGATCTCCATGTAGAGGAAGTGGTTTGCCACCTCTCATGGAAGATTCCTTGAGGATAGGGCCAATCCCATGATTATAGGGATCCCAACTCCCCTTACTCCATCTATAAAAGCTTGCTCATCTCATTTGCAAGCTAGTCTCCAAGTTCCCAAGAGCCAGCAGAGCCTTATGCTGCAAGAGCCTTGATTCATTCCCTTAAGGCCAAATCCAAGCAAGGAGATCACTGTCGAGACATCCGAAGAGAGAGGTTTGTCTCATCCCCGACAAGTTTTTTCGAGACGTGCAGGGCCGATGAAATCGGCGACCTCCGAAGGAGAATCTTGGCTACGGGGATATGGTTGTATTCTTCTTTGATTGATTATGATAAGTGACTATTGGTTATGGTTCCACTCTATCGTTGATTATGATGTTGAGTTATGTCTTCTCTAACTAACATATAGTTGCATATACTGGATTTTACGCTTGCGTTTGTTTTGTTTCTGGTGTGTGCAGGTGTCTGATCACGAAGATCGTGAGGATTGTGATCCACCGGAGCTAAGGAACGGGAGCGCTACTTTCTCTACGAGCGACAACGTCTGATTCCAGGTAAGCCTTCATCGCTAGTTGGTTTATCTGCAATTAGGAACCTGCACTATAGTGTGAACGATTGTTGCTAGACCCGGTCTGGGCTACTAGGGATCGCCTCTGTCCGCAGAGGGGATTTACCTCCACAACAATGACTATTCTCATAGATGTTGGATCTTCTTCATGCAGAAGAAGAGTGAAACGTTCTCAAAGTTCTGTGAGTTCAAGGCATTGGTGGAGAAGGAGTCAGGGAAGCAAGTGAAAGCTCTACGGAGCGATAATGGTGGTGAATACATCTCGAGCGAATTCAAAGACTTCTGTAGCAAAGAAGGAATTCGAAGAGAACTCATAGCGCCTCATAACCCACAGCAGAATGGGGTCGCGGAGAGGAAGAACAGAACGATCGTGGGTGCTGCACGAGCGATGCTGCATGACTAGGGCCTACCGATGCACTTGTGGGCGGAAGCATGCAACACTGCAGTTTATGTGCAAAACCGTTGTCCTCATAGAGTACTTGGCATGAGTACACCTGAAGAAGCTTTTACTGGTAAGAAGCCTGATATTTCTCATTTGAAGATTTTTGGCTCATCTATTTACCTTCATGTGACAAAGGACGTTAGGAAGAAGCTGGAGCCGACTGCAGAAGTTGGGATATTTGTGGGGTACACAGAAACACCCCATAATTATCGTGTGTATTTTCCAAACAGTCGCATGACTTTGGTGCGATGGGATATAAAATTCAATGAGGTGAAAGCCAGGAAGTTGTTGCTTGAGAGGGAGCTACACTTGCATGCAGAGGAGGAACTTATTGTTCCCAAAGATGAGCCTCTAGATGTGGATCAGCCACAGGAGGAGATTCATGGAGTGGAGGAGTCCACTCATGCAGAACCAAACATCAAAACAGGTAGAAAGCGTACTACGTAATCCGAGAGACCGAAGCTTGATGTGGCACAATGTAGAGTCCACATCACAACGTAGACAAAGACAATACCCGACGGGCGATCGATACATGGCTCTTATGAGCAAGTGTATTGTGACAGAGCCATCTTCTTTTGAAGAAGCAGCGCAGAAGCCCACATGGGTAGATGCCATGGTGGAGTAGTATGAATCCATTGTCAGAAACAATGCTTGGGAAATTTTTCTAAGGCCGGTGGGTAAATCAATGGTAGATTCGAAATGGATCTACAAAGTAAAGCAAGCTGCTGATGGGAGCGTTAAGAAGTATAAGGCAAGATGTGTTGCCCGGGGCTTCTCACAGATCGAGGGGATTGATTATGAAGAAACCTTTGCACCTGTCGCATGATATTCTTCCATAAGGACCATCCTTGCTCTCTCAGCGCAGATGGGTTGGCACACTCATCAGATGGATGTGAAGACTACGTTCCTTAATGGGATCATTGAGGAAGAGGTGTACATTGAGAAACCTGAAGGATTTGAGATCTTCAGCAACGAGTCGCATGTGTGCAGACTCAAAAGAGCATTGTATGGGCTGAAGCAAGCACCACGTGCTTGGTACACATAGATCGACAACTATTTCACTGGACTTGGTTTCACCAAGAGTGAGGCAGATGAAAACTTGTACCAAATTGTGGTGGAGGGTAAGCTTTTAATCATTGTTCTTTATGTAGATGATTTAATACTAACGGGTGATGAGTAGTTTATACACTCATGCAAGGCAGATCTTGCAAAGGAGTTTGAGATGAAGGATTTGGGCCTCCTTCATTATTTCCTTGGATTGGAAATATGGCAGCGAGAAGGTGAAATGTTTTTGTCTCAAGGAAAGTATGCTTGGGAGATACTTGGTAAGTTTCACATGGAGGACTGCAAGCCCATGGATACTCCTCTTCCAGGAAATTGGAGGTAAGAGGATGCTACATCAGCAGAGGTAGTGGATGCCACTGTTTATCAACAGTTGGTGGGTTCACTCATGTATTTAGTAGACCAGACATATGCTATGCGGTGAACCAACTTTCACAAGCGATGGTTAAGCCTACCAAGCTCTTTTGGAAGGCAGAAAAGCATGTCCTGAGGTATCTCAGGGGCACATCTGAGTATGGCTTATGGTACAAACAGACGGATGAGGTGAAGTTGCATGGCTTCACGGATGCAGATTGGGCAGGAAGTGCAACAGACATAAAGAGCACATTAGAAGGGATTTTCTGTATCGAATCTACGAAATTTTCCTAGTACAATAGGAAACAAAGATTTGTGACACTTAGTTCAGTGGAAGCAGAATACATGGCAGCAATTCAGGCTGCATGTGAGGCTATTTGGATGAGGAAGATCCTGGTCAGTTTGTTCGGTTCACATCTAGATCCCATAGTGATACAATGTGATAATCAGAGTTGCATTAAACTCTCGATTAGTCCTATGTTTCATGATAGATCTAAACATATTGATATTCGGTATCATCATATTAGAGATTGTGTGCAGCAGAAGATCATGTTGCTTCAGTACATTCCTACTGAAGATCGGGATGCAGAGATTATAACGAAGGCACTCACCAGGAGAAAATTCGAATCCCATAGAGTCAGGATCAAGGTGAAATATAATCCCTATCTTGTTGAGAGGGAGTGTTGATATTCAACAAGATGATGAAGCTTAGTGAAAATCAGTCACCTTCACTAAGTGGGCCCGCAGGCTATTTTTAGGTGTAAGTCTATTTTTAGACTATGTCTATTTTTAGACATGGTGATCATATTTCAGAAGTTGCAGGATGCTATTTGTGGATGGTTGGTCAAGTTGGAAAAATATATGAAATTATGTTTTTAGAATATTGGGCAAAGTCTATTTATAGATCGTCGATCTAAAAATAGATGCATGTCGATTATTATTAGCTCTTAATAATAATCCGACAATAAACATCAACTTATTCTCTTGGAGCACTTTATTTTAGTGAATAGATTTGGAAAATCAGTGGGCTGAAGGAATTACACAATTCTTAGGGTTTATTAGTGGCTCATGCAAGAGGACTCAGTTAGAACTGAAGTGACAAAGTTATGAAAAAGTTGGAAGAGTAGTTTATGGAGTTGTAATTTAGTTTAACTCAGTTAAGTGAGTTAAACTCAGTTGAGCTAGTTGTATCTAGTCTAACTGAAAGATACACTAGTGAGAGTTAATAATAACTCACTAACAACTGAACAGAAACAACAATTAACTATAGCGCATGTCAGTTCCAGTGGATACCCAGTGGAGAGATAGGTGAAAGGGTGAGATGGACTATCTGTTGTGACTATAGTGATGCATTCAATGCATTTGACACACACTGGAGTTACCAATGAGGATTGCGCAGTCAAGGCAAGGCCAATTCGAATTCATTAGGGGTCTTCTTCAGCAGGGATTGCGCAGTGGAGGTAGGCTGTCAGGAGGTAAGAAATTGGTGCATAGATATGCAAATTGCTGCATGACAGTGTGTAATGATTGTTGATTGTACTGAGAGCTTGATGTACTAAGCTTTGTATGAGATTATTACATGATTCCATTGATATAAATAATATGATAGTTGGGGTTTTTAGCTTTAAGCTTTCCCGTTAAACAACTGTGTTATGTGCGATTGAATTTATTCACATGTGTTTGCAATTGGGTTTTAAATTTTTGCAAGTTTAATTAGTGGAAGGATTCTGTATTTTGCAAGAAGATAAATATTGTGAGATTAGGAGGATTTGGTAATACATCAGTATTAATAAATTTCTACATGTTATGCATAAATCAAACTTCCTTGTCTCACCTTCAAATGAGGACGAAGTCTTCCTTATATAAAGTCATTCAGGAGAGCGAAAAGGTGCCTCAACAAAGCTGACTTATCATGGCATGACCGACTTGGTGTTGGAGGACAAAATGACACATAAATTAATATTTTTTCTTTTGTTACAAAGAGTTAAAATAGGACTTTAATGTATGACAAAGACTCAACAATTCCTAGAAGTATGAAGAACATGATTAACCTAGACTTGAACATGAAACTCATGCTTAAACAAATAAAATTAATTTTCTTCATTTACATAAAATACAAATTGATTTGAAAACTGAACCTAGTTAATTTTCTAATAGGACGAAGGAATGAGAGAGAAAGGGTAGTAGGGAGGAGAGGGAAAGTGGTTTTGGTTTTAGGAATCAAGCCCCTTATAGCATCCTAACTCTTTATTTGTGTTTAAAAAAAAATAAAAATAAAAAAATATTTATTTTTAATTTTATCTATTTATATTTTTTCTTAAAATTTATGTCTCATTTATAATACCTTTGATTTATTTATTTTTAAATTTAATGTTAAACATTATTTATTTATTTATTTTTCTTTTTTCCAGTATAGGAAATATAAGTTTGGTTTTCCCTTATTCTTTACATAATTTAATGAAATATGATTTTAAAATTTAAATTTTTGCTTTCCATATATATTATAAATGATGCGATTTTCCTTTTTCTATTTTTTTTCTTCTTCTGTTTACATTTAATTATTTTTCATTTTAAAAGTTTTTTTTTTACAATGTTGTTAATTTTTAAAGTTTCTATTTGTAATGTTATTACTACTATTTTAAAAAGTTTATAATGTTAATATCATTACTTTTTGAAGCAATGATGAATTTTAATATTTTTAGTTGCAATGGTATTGATTGTCAAAGTAATAGTTTTAATTGAGTTGTAATTTTAATCCAAAAAATAAAGTGGGTATTACTAGGGGCACCAATTTTTGATGTAAGGGTTGATTTTAAGGATTTTGCGTACAATTATATTGGTTGTGTAGACCATGATTTCAAACCAGTTGTAATTTCAACTTCCTCTAAAAATAGGTGCTACTCGTAGCACTACTTTTTAAAACAGTGGTAAAAACAACCATTAAATACCTCCTCTAAAAAATGAGAACTTTGAAGTGTTCTCATTAATTAGGAAGCTACATTAAATTAACTCCCCATTGAAATGATGGGGAGCATTACTCACAGTTTTCCATTTTAAATATATTAAAGGCATCTAAAGCATACTTTGATTGAGAAAAGAAGCTACCATCCTCCAACCACATGCTTAGATGTTACGAAAGAAATCTAACCAACCTATGTATATCATTTCAAATGTTTCCTTCAAGTTTGTCTTTAGACCATAATTTGAATCACCATTATTCTTATTTATAATAAAATCATCCACATAAAGTAAAACCAATTTACAATTATATTTATATGCAGTATGTAAATAGTTTGATTTGATACACAACATTTGAAGCCAAGCTGAAGAAAAAAGCTATCAATTTTCTCATACCATCTCTTAGGTGCATGTTTCAAGCCATACACGAGATTCTTAAATTTGCATGCAATATTTACATATTTCACATCCATCTAATGTACCTTCCAACCAAAATTGTTTTGGTTAGAAAAATGTCTTTGTGTAGTCAATACCTTCTTGTTGAGAAAAACCGTTTACTACCAAGCAAGCCTTATGTCTCTTAACAATAATATTCAAAGTAAACTTGGTCCTATATAACCATTTTGTCACATTCCTTCTTTGTGTTTAGGAAATTGATTCCAAAGTCTTATTCCTTAGCGAGAAATTATACTATCATGTGATAAAAATCTCCCATTCAAGCATAATACCATGTGCATCTACATATGTTTGACGATAACTTATATTTAGCACATGTGTTATGAGTGCAACATTACCTTGCTATTTTTTGTTGGAAATGTTGTCATTGATGGAAAAAGAAATGACAAAGGAGGAGCACTTGAAACATAAACAAGGCAAAGAGAGGATCAAACATGAAGCTAAGGTAGTTTTAGAAGGGTTAGTTGATTGGAGATCTGGAAAGGCAGCAGAGAACTCAGAGGAAACAGAGGCACAGGAGATGGAAAAGGAGAGAGCTGCTAGGGAGAGACAAGGTAATTAATTGAAGGGCCAATTGAATATCTGGCCAAGACCAGGAGGGTTTTGTAGTTGATTTCATTTGTATATGTTGATGAAGAACTGTGGAATTGTGTGTATTGGAACCAAAGGATTAATGGGAATACTGTAGTAGGGTTAGTTTGAAACTCTGTATCATTGGATGAATTAGTGACTCAGTGTGACTTATAATCAGGAAGAATCAATCACTGTGTATATTCCTATTTGTTTAATTTCCTGACTCAATGTATAGAGGAAAAGTTGTATGCATTTTGGAATGAACCGAAATTGTGAACCCATTGCAGGTTGAGAGAAAGGGGTCGATTCTTGTAATCCCTGATTTATTGCATTATGGGAAAATATGAACTGCTAATCTCTGTGTGGAGAGGAAATTTGTTCCAAAAGTTCTAATTGATTCATACATCTTGACAAACCTCTAAAGTTGGAGGATTCTGGTCTCTTTGAAATATGTGTTAAGTATGGTTGAGTAAATCTGAGTAAAGCGCTGATAGATTCGATTTCTGTAAAAGCACGAGATAACAAATCAGTAAAGGATATAATTCTGTATGGTGGATTCGATAGGGTTGACCCGCTTGCTGAAGAATGCAATTGAATGGACACCTGATCGCAGAGCATGTTTGCTGGAATACATATATATATGACCTGTGTTAGTTTAGATGCCCTTTAATGTATATTTGCATCCACAAATAGGGAAGAAGCCTATCCATTCCAATCTCCGTTGAGAGTATGGACCAGCTCGAATTATATATAACCTAAGTTACATTAACATAATCACGTGGAGGAAGAACAATTAAAACAAAATTATGCTTTCATGGAGAAACGAAAGTGAATGGGACTGTGATTGAGTATTGGGAATCTGGCCAGTGTGGCCAATTTCATAATAGGCAGAGGCACGAAGCTGTGTGTTTATTGAAGCAGAACCTGAGCGCAACAAAGTATTTGGCGTTGAACTATACAACGGAACCTGGAGTAGAGGGGCGAAACCATGAAGGAGGAACAGTGGACGCGGTTTAGAGCGAACCGGTGGTTTTCATCACACCACCTTCGACGGGCAAGCGGTTTTCAAGAAATCGGAGCGATTCCATAGAGCGGCTGACACGTGGCATACAGAGGGACCCCAAAACCGCTTTCACTGCGCACCATTGCGCATTATCATCCGTGCATCTTCGCCGAGCGATATCCGTCAGATCAGTGTTGGCTGTGCGATATGTTATTAGCCGTCGGATGAAAAGGGCGACATAATGCCAAGGTACGTTATCTGAAGGTGGGCCCGAACATTCAATTAAATGCCATTGAATTCGAAGTTCAAGAAAGGGTCATATATGTTGCATGGTTCACTTTATAATATAGAGCGTTGTGATATGATTGGTATATATATATTATATGATAAGGCACATATGAATGGTTGATGTAATGTGTGGGCTCAGATATGTAATACACTGATATGGTGAGGTTATTAAAGTATTTGCATATGCGTGAGGCCTAATCAATAGCGAATATATGTAGAGACTTCTATGTAATAGCTTGGCTAGAATATTTGAATACTGATCTGAAAAATTATATGTTGGGTTTTTGATTATGGTTTAACCACAGTTTTGAAGATGCCGAGAGTTGATTAAACCAAAGGTTCTGTAGTAAAAACTATTCAAAAGGCATTTTCACTTTGAAGACTTTGGAATATGTGGGTATCGATATATATGGCCCCGTATGAAATATTGTAAAGATTGAAATATGAATGAATTTATACGTATGGTTTTATAACCATGGAAAAATGAAGTTTCCGCATTAATTCAAGTTTGCCCAGATTTAAAATTAGCTGTTATATTAAAAGACAATTATATGTGCAGCAGTTATACAACTGCAATGAAAGAGAGAGAGACAACTACAGAAAAATGTACAGTGATCCAAAAAGTCCGAAGGGGGTTGATTTGAAAATATATTATATGGACAGAGAGTGTGTAAGGAGGTAGCGTGAGCACAGAGATTAATAATGAACAGACATTGCCTAGATTTATATTTATTTGAGAATAAACTTGGAAAATAAGATATATATATATGCAACAGGTGCACAAAAGTACAGTGAACAGGTGAATAAACGCAGGGATGAAAATGTGGGCCTAACATAGGTAAAAAAAGAATGTAGGAACTGAAAAAGTCATAGGGAATTTTGCAGGCATGATGAACAGAAGTATGCAGATCAGTTACTTAACAACAACATAAAAGACAAATCCAGTAAAGCCAAAATCCAGAAAAGGAGCCGAGTGAAATTGAAATGTGTAATTTAAAATGTGAATGTAAATGTTGTAATTAATTTTTTATTGTTTGTGATGCATTGGCAAGTATGCTAAGGAAAAGAAAAATCCCACTGTAACATGGAAATTTGTACATATTGTTATAATTTTAAATGAGTTGGACAAAAGAAATGAGAAGGAAGAAGGCAAAAAGTCAGGACTATTCACTTCAAATTCCCTGAGGAATGTAAAAAGTCATGTGATGAACTCTATATATAATATCAACTTGATATGCATAAAGAAGGTTAGAGAGTGAGTGAAGAGAATGCAGAAATGAAGCAGTGAGGCAGAGAAGAAAGAGGAGCTGAGCAGAGAAGAAGGAGGAGCTGAGCAGAGAAGAAGGAGAAGCTGATAGAGAATCTGAGAAGATGCAGAGATGATACAGGGCAGATATGAGAATAGATGAACAGCAGAGCAGATGGAACAGAACAGAGTTGATATCCAAGGTAAATCAGCAAGTGTTTCTCT
The DNA here is from genome assembly GCA_034641835.2 of Pinus albicaulis. Lineage (NCBI taxonomy): Eukaryota > Viridiplantae > Streptophyta > Pinopsida > Pinales > Pinaceae > Pinus > Pinus albicaulis. The sequence continues at coordinate 13,862 of JAXQQM020079956.1, forward strand.
TTTGAAAGAGTAAGGAAGTTGGAGCTTCCCTATCAAGTTGTAGCTTGATAGATGTCAGTTGTAGCTGACTGAGGTAGGAGCCTCCTGTAGGTTGGTGCCTACAGAAAATAGATGAGAGTTGGTGCTTCCACATCAAGTTGTAGCTTGATAAAATGTCAGTTGTAGCTGACTGAGGTTGGAGCCTCCTGTAGGTTGGTGCTTGCAGAAAATTGATGGGAGTTGGAGCTTCCTTGCAAGTTGTAACTTGCAGAATTGAGGTAGGAGCCTCCTGTAGGTTGGTGCCTACAGAAAATCAGTGGTGAGAGGGAGTTGGAGCTTTCCTTTGCATCACAACAATAATAAGATGTGGTTTTCTCCCTTTATGGGTTTCCACTTATATCTGGTGTCTCTGTGCATGATGTTTATTTGTTGATATGGTTTATATCATCTTCTTAATACTTGCTGCTCTCATATTAAGTCTATTGTTACATTATATTAATGCTTGCTGCTCACATTCTAAGATTACTCACATGTTAAGTTGAACATGAAATGAAGGTGTAAACAAGTGTTAATGAAAAAGTTTTAAAAGTCCATGAATGTGTTAAACTGATTCACCCCCCCCTCTCAGTTTAACTAAGGGTTCAACATTTTTGTCCCCGAGTCTTCCTCCAATTAGTCACATAAACTACATCATCACCAACAACTTCAATGCTCTTAGTTATCCACTTGCGATAATGAATTCTCCAACATAAGGTGTTCATGCAACACATTCAATATGAATAGACTCAACCATGATGTCATTGGGTTCATAATACAAAAATTGATTTGTAGTCTAATAATATAAATTTAACTAGAATTCAGTTGGTTGATTTAGAAATTGAACTATTTATCATAGAGTATATATTGGTTGATTAAAATTATGCAATATTTCCATTAAATCACAATCTAAAGCACTAGAAGGAGTCAACATCGCATCACTTGAAAAACACTCATCAAAGATACATCTGATCAACTAATCACTTCTTGCTTATTTGAGTTACATAATGATTAAGATTTATTTTTATTTTTTATCATTATTGACCCTGATGCAACATTGAGTCTTGGAGTCCAACCTATTTTGCTTGTCATTCACAATATGAGGCCACACTATGCATCCAAAAGTATTAAAGAAAACGACGATTTCCTTCCATTCCATTTCTCAAGAGGAATGATGTTCCACATTACCTTGGTTGAGACCTTGTTTAGAATATAGTTTGCATATGAAACAATTGTTTCCTAAAACGTAAGTGGTATTCCATTTGTTTGAAGCATATATCTTACCCATCACAATCAAGACTATATCTTCCTCTAAACAACATGATCTCATTGAGTGTAAAGTATACTTTTTTACCATAAAATAAAATTTGAAATAAATATTCCTCAAAAACAATACTCATACATTTTATTCATAATTAGACCTCAAACATTTCATAGGTCAATCACATCACCTTTTTTTAGGTATTTGGATTTCTCAAAAACTATATTTTTTTCAAATGTAAGAAGAAATCCAAGTATACCTAGAAAAATAATCCATGAAGGTAAAATAGTTTTTTCATTCACCTTGGTTTCAATAAAAAAATATTTACTATTAACTTATTTTTCCATATAATTTTAAAATAATAAAAAATGGAAAATATTGTTAATAAAATATTTGAAATTAAGGAAAAAAAACACACTCATATAAATTAAAAACTTATATAATTTCTTATTATTATTTTTTTAATATTTTATAATTATTTTAAAATATCAATAAGGTTTTTACATAAAAATAAAATTTTTGATTTATTTTTATATATTTTAAATTTAAAATAAATTAAAAAAAATTAATATATGAAAATGTTTCCCTTAAATAAATTATATTGAATTGTATAATGTTAGAAAAATTATATTATTTGATATCAAAAAAAAAAATTATTGTTTTTAATTTATTTTACTATTTAAAAAAAAAGTTGTTTTTACTTATATTTATATTTATAATTGAAAAATAGTTATAATAAAATATTTTTTAGTCTATGAGGTTTTGGATACACACTGATTAGGTGAGTTTTTAGGACACTCCTAGATATGAAGCCACCGGTTCAATTCATCGCCTTACACCTATTTTATTCTTGGACATGACCATGATGTAACATCACCAATGCCAAATTTACAAAAATAAAAAAAATAAAAAAAGTTTTTAGGTTGAGAAACAAAAACACATATATTTATATTATTAATTAGTAATATAAATTAATATTTTTATTTGATTTTTATATATATGTTTGGAGGAAAATTTCATATTTTTATATTTCCACCCTCCAACACATAAGTGAGAATGACATTGTTGATATCTTTCTAACACCAATAAACTCTTAGCTTCGTAAAAGTGAACATATCACAAGTGAAATCTGGACCCAAGTGGGGAGAATAACAATTCTCTTTTTTACTGCTACTGTCAAAATCCAATTGGCTAAAAAAGTTGAAGGAAACATAAGAATTGTATTTGCTTGTATATTTTCATGATTTACAAGACCATTTAATATAATATCTCTAGGTGCAATTATTCATTCAACCACTACTCCAAGGTAATCCCATGGATCAAGGAAAATTTCCCACAAGAATTAAACCTTACACAATGGTGAAAGTGATGCAGGAGCATCAACTTGTAGGTAATTGATTTTTTCCTAGACCCAAAAGGGGCCATGAAATTTCTAAGGGGAAATAAATTTTCCTCAAATGTTATTTGTATAAATTAGAAATTGTGGGTTTTGATGTAGATACATGTGTCCTAATTCTAGAAAGAATATGGGCTGTTATGCTATTAGGTTGTTATGGCTAGCTGGTATTATGGCCAAGTGGGGCTTTGAAAAAATAAATAGTGTCTAATTGAGGTGTTAGGTAGTTTTAGTTTGTTGGATATAATTCTTATTTGTCTTTTTTTGTTCCAATATTTATTGACCAATAGGAATCTATACAATTTGAGTGGGCATAGTGGTTAAGAGCATGTGTTTCTTCTTAAGATGTCTTAGGTTCAAAATCAGAGTAGAAAAGAGTATGTATGCATTAATAAATTTATAGTAACAATAATAATAGATTAAAAAAAAGAGAAATAGAACTAAAATAGCTTTGTGAGTTCCAAAAAAAAGGTCCATGTAAACCCTCTGTAAATATCTCTAGTTTGAAGTAATATAATGTGTTATTTTCATGAATGTCTGTTTGCATATGCGTGTTTGTACTCTTACTCCATATCCAGTCCATGCGAGCCTTAGCACGAGGGAAATGCATGAATCTGGTGTTGACATGGTGAACACCCTGCCAGGAAGTAAAAGAGTGATGCCTTGAAGATCTGTTAATAACATCAGGCGGGCAATGTCCAATAGCTCGAATTTCAGATTTAGAGAAGACAACTAGCGTAGAAGAGTAAGTGTGTGTGTAGACGAGGGAGAAGATAGACCAAACAATTTTTAATTAGGTTAACATATAGAATAAATTCAGAGTTGTGTGGGAAGAGAGAGTGAGAAGCTAGATATTGTTTGAATTCGTGGATTTAATCTTGGACCGAAGTGCTAGCTTCTTTAACCAGTGGCATATAAATTCTAAAACCCTGGCGCAATAGCCTTCATCAATTGGTGGAATCAGGAGAATGGTGTAAGTTGCATATTGGGACTGAATTCCAGTTATACAAAAAGTCCATCTCTAAAAAGAGTCATGGATATTTCTGTTGCGAAGAATATTAATTGAAATATTCCGCCATCTGATGGATACTAAGTGTGAACAAGGAAATAATACCCATACCATTGAACTAGTAAATAAAGTTCAGACGAATTGGCATCTGGTGTAGTACCCATATCTGGGATATACACATAGATCAAACTCCGAACATATTTGGTTCCAAATGCATTCGGCATAACGGAAAAGTGGTACATATGGATCTTCGATCATCCAGATCCAAACTTTGTGATGTAGCCCAGCGGAGCCTGAAGATCGAGGTAAAAAGTATTATTTTAAAGTTTTATTTGTGTGCGATTTTTCGGAGAGAAAAAAACACTGGTTGGTTGTATTATAGGTAAACAAACTGTATATAGATGGACGATATCGCAGCAAGGGTGCTGGATTCGAACCATAATATAGCATATGACAGGAAAGTAAAATATGATATCAAAAAGAGAGATACATGTGTGGTCAAAACAAAAAGAACAGAGCGACCACAAAGGCTCAGAAAAAGACTCGGCAAGATCATGAACAGAGTCCAACAAGTTGTAATAAAACAAGCAGCGAGGACATCATCCATATACAGAGAAAGATATCAGAAAGACATCAAAACAAAGAGAGCGCTCCTAGGGGAGCGGACGCAGAGTAGAGGAGACTAGATGAGCACCCCTGAAATGTTGAACACGAACACACCTAAAAAGAAGAAGCAACAACTGCTTAGAGAGTATCTGCCTTCGTATTAGCCTTGCGAAAAATATGCTGGATGGGTGGGTCAAGAAGGCGACCACGAAGGTACTAGATCCTGCGAAACCAGGGGAGAAGGGTAGGAGGTTGGAAGCGGGAGTGACCGGTGATCTCATCAATCACAGTCTTAGCATCCCCATAGATATGGAGATTTCCCACTTGCAAGTTGTATGCCACCTAGAGAAGGCTCCAAAGGGCAAGGAACTCAGCCCGCATGTTAGAGCCAAAGTCCACCATTCCAGCAGATGCAGTGAAACTCACAATGCCCAAGGTTAATCCACGCACCACACCCACATTGGCCCTGCTGTTGTGCCCGGTCGAAATAACCCACCAGGATGGAGACTTCATGCGGATGAAGACGAACAGAGAGATCTCGAGCCCCTTGTGACACTGAGGGGGATGATTCGATCCACTTAAGAATAGCCAAATATATGATATGCTGTGAAATTTGATGATCCTAAAAAATCTACATGTTTCTGGTGAGCCACACCTCCCAACAGAGAAAGAAAGGTAAAGATCGAGCACTTGAGGCCAGGGATCCCCAGGCTTCAATGGACAGCGGGAATGTGAGAGGTCTCTAGTGATGGATCTGTAGGCAATGTGTGAAACGAGACTAGATTTCCAATACAAAAGGGCATATGAAAAAGATGTGTTGAACAGATTCTGACTCCAATTTGCAGAAGACACAGAAGCCCAGGCCATTGAAGCCCTTCTTCACCAAGTTGTACCAAGTTAGAACCCGGTTCCTCATTGCCAGGCAGAGAAAAAGAATTATCTTGATAGATATGTTGCGATTCCAGAATTTCAAGTAGAAGAGGGACTCTTCCCGAGGGATGGAAAGACCCAAAGAGCTTTCGTAAATATCCTTGATCACAGGTGAGGACCGATGCAGTTTACCATGCGATGTGATTCTATCACCCGCCTGATGAAGACATAAACCCCCAACTCTAAGAAGTGGAACCGCTGCCTCCCAATCCTCAGCTGCCACGCCCTGCAAATTCAGCGGTTGAGCAGTTTACCATATAGGGCAGCTTTGATTCCAATGGGAGATGAATTGTGAAATCAAGAAGAGACCCTTAAGTGCCAACACATGTTGCAAGCGGGGGTCAAGTGAAAAGTTTGATAGGAGCTCCAGTACCCTTTCAGTGGCCAGGTAGATATGCTGTCCATTACCAAAATCCCAGACAAGGTAGTTGACAAAACAGGAAAAGACCTTCTCGAAGCTCCTCCAGATGATAGAACCCCAACGAGGAGGGAAAGACTGGGCCTCAAAAAGGAAAACTAGTTCTTGACGAATGTTATATTTTGCCCGAAATAGGCAAGGCCAATACCTGTGCCTGAAACAACTCTACAGAATGATTTGATAAGGAGGGTCCGAGAGAAAAGAGATATGTTCAAAATACCCCAACTCCCCAACCTTTTAGGGCGCATAATCAACTCCATATTGCATAAGGAAAATTTTTGGGAACCCTTTGCACCTGACCAAAGGGATGTGAAAGAGATGTGCCCAATAAACAAGCAGCTGTTGGAGGACAACCTGTGCAAGGATGAAGCGTCCACCAAGGGAGAGCCATTTGTGTGACCAAATATTTAATCTCTTTCTGTATTTTTCCAGAAGCCAAGACCAATCCTTGTTTTTGTATCCACATGGTTTGAGCTGGAAACCAAGATATTTTAAACCACCAGTGATGGGGGCAATGTTTACCTGAAAGAGTCCAGCAATGATATCTAGATCCACATAGTTCCGGGAGGCTAATATCAAAATAGATTTTCCGTTGCTGATAACCAGACCCGAGGCCATGCCAAAACAGAGGAATATACAATGTAGAGCAACCCACTATGCATGGGTGATGATATCGAAAACTAAGACGTCATCCATGAAAAAGGAGTGGGTAACAGAAATACCAGGGGCCATTAAGATGCCATCGAACAGTTCATGCTGATGGGCCTCCTTGATGTGCAAGATCAGACCATCCATGACCAATATAAAGATTAATGGCGAGAGGGAGCAGCCTTGGCGGAGGCCACAACTAGCTCGAAAGAAATTATTTAGAATACCATTGATCAACACTGCAAACTAGACAGGGGAGATGAATGACATGATCCATTGGGAATTAGGCAGGGAGAGGCCAATTTTGTACAGGACAAGGCAGATAAAATACCAATCAATGCAGTCGTAGGCTTTAAACAAATCGATCTTCATAATGGCAACATGCAGATTTTTAAGATGGGTTGAGTGAAAAACTTCTTGTGCTATGGCCAAAACAACATGGATAAGCTTGTCAGGGAGAAAACCCGTCTGTTCACAGGATATGTGCAAGGAGAGGGAGGCAGTAATGCGGCGGGTGATAAGTTTGGAGATGACCTTATAAAAAACATTGCATAATGAAATGGGCTGGAAATCCGAGAAATCAGCAGGGTGAGAGGATTTTGGGATGAGTGTGAGAAAAGTTGAGTTGATGTCCCCCAGGATCTAGCCCCGACTCTTTGATTCCTCCACCACCATAAGCAAATGATCCACCATTAAATCAAAGAAGTGAATGTATATCTCAACAGGAAATTCATTCGGGGCAGGACTTTTGTCCTTGGCAAAGGATTTCAGGACCTCCATAATTTCATCCTTTGTGACTAGCTTGTTCAATGCAACATTAGATTCCTCATTAAACATATAGGGGTGACTACTCCACTGCCCAGAACTTGTCTAGATAGATCAGAAAAATATGCTATGGCTTCTTTGGAGATATCGGATTGGGAGTAGACTGGCTCACCCCCCTTTGAGTTTATTTTCCAAATCAGGTTCTGCTTTTTACTACCATTGGCGAAGTGGTGAAAAAATTTAGTATTGTGGTCCCCTTCGCGCAACCAATCAACCCGACTTTTGAGCTTCCAAGTGATCTCCTGTATTTGGAGAATCCGAATTTTTCTCTCCTCAAGGGAAGCCAATAGCGCCATGGTGTGAGGGGAGGGGCTGCAGAATGTCATGGAGGAGTGTATTGCCTCAATGCGATTGACTATGTTCCTCAGTTTCTTCTGCTTCTCCCATTCTCGTGAGTGGTTTTTTAAAATCCTCATATTCTGAGTGAAAGAGGAGGATACTGAAATATCCTGAGGGACCCCTTTCATCAACCAAGTATTTCGAACCAGCTCCTGATAGTCTGGGTCTTCCAGCCAGACCCGATTAAATTGTAAAGGGAGGCCCTTTGGGACAACTTCCGCGCGCCATGTGAGGGAAATTGGCCTATGATCAGATGCCAAATCCATAATGACGAAAGATTTGAGTTTGTCCATTAGTTCCAATACAATTTCGTGTACGAGGAAGTGGTCAAGCCTTTTGCCCATGTAAGAATCTCCAGTTCGGTGATTTGTCCAAGTCGGAGATAGGGGGCAAGGTGCAATATCGACCAGATGATGCTCTGAAAAAAAAACGGGACAATCTTTCAGCAAGTGGGTCACAACGACTATGGGAACCCCATCACTCCGCACTAGATAGGGAAACATTTAGATCTCCAGCAAAAATAAAATTACGGATGTTAAGAATCTCATAAGAGGTGATTCAGACCCAGAAAGAGGAATGATCACGACAAGGAGTATAACAGTTGATAATGTGGAAATGTTCAGACTCCAGAGAAACCCCGGATTCAACCCGACAAAAGGATTTCGGCAAAGAAGCGAAAGGCATGAAACTTTGCAAAAAGTGGATTCCACATGACTATTAAGCCCCCTAAAAGCCCCATCGAGTCGACCCCAGCAATGTGCCACCTCGGCCGGAGGGACAGGAAGTTAGGGATGGCTTTGGAAGCCAAGCACATTGTTTCTTGATGGATAACAATGGACGACGAATGAATAGTGAAAAGGTTTTTTATGCAAAGGTACTTGGAGTTATCCCCAAGACCATGGATGTTTAGAGATAAGACCAGATTCATGAAGCACAGGGGGAGGGCATGCTAGCTCTAAGTGTCGGGTCGTCGAAGGAAGCAATAATGGGGATATCCCTTAAACTATTTGGGTTATCCAGGAGCAGGGATTTGAATTTTGGTTTCCCTCTGAAATGTCTGCTGCCATTCTTGCCCTCTTTTCTAACTGTAATATTTCCGGTGGAAGCAGGGGGATGGAGGGGGGAGGGGAGTCATTGCGGCCTTCATGTATAGTGCACGTGGCCAGGCCCAAGTGTGGGTTAAGTAGCAGAATGTGTTTATCACTCCCGATTGAGTTTTGAGGGGAATTTGACGGGGAGCTAGTGGGCTGATTAGAGGTCGCATCATCAATAGCTGCCAGATCAGGAACAATGGGAGGGGATGCAGTCTCGAGGGAGGGCAGGGTGCGGGAGTGAGAAGAGGGAACAAGGGAAGAAAAAGGGGTGCGGTGGAGAGAGGGGGCCGCAACAGGGTTCTCCATTGAGGTCGATAAGGGACAAACCTATAGGGTAGGGGAGAGGGGACCTTGACCAATCACGGGATTATCAATAGAGAGCGAAGGTGGGAGGGCTATCAGAGGGTCTGAAGGAAATCGTTGAGCATAAAAATCTTTAACATGTGAGTGGTAACAAAATTTGGAGGAGAGCGAAGAGTCCAACTTACCCCCATTTTTCGGCAAGATTTTCTCCCCCTGATCGACACCATATGCGTCATTCACCACCTTTGAGGAACGAGGATTTTTTGCGCATCGCCGGGCACGGGGGCACCTCCCTAGCAAGTGGCCAGTATGATGGCAGAGCATGCACTGAAAAGGAAGACCCAAAAAGTCTATACGGTATCAATGCTGAGAGCCCGCCAACTCCAGATCAATTGTCCAAGGAAGCCCTCCAGAGAAACATACTTCAACCAGCAGCCATGTTATGCGTTTGTCCCACACACCCATATAGCTCGGGTCAATGTATTTGGTCCGCCGAATTGAAATCCCAATTGCCGTGAGAGCAGGCTTCGTCCAGAATTGGACGGGCAAGCCGGGGAGTTTAGCCCAAACAAGGTTATTCCTAGGAGTCTCCAAGATAGCATTGAAGCCCAAGTACCATTCGTGTAGCTGTAGAAAGCTCCGACCGCGTACCCACGTCTTGTTGAGAATTAAAGCAACCTCCTCCTCATAGAGAAAATGAATGCAAAACCAATTTTTCATTAACTTATTGACCTTCAGAGGGTAGCCAACGAGAGGGCTCCAAGCTTTCTTTACCCAGGCTTGCATTTCTAGTTCTGTCATGTCCCCAAAAAGCCAATGTCTGCCGAGAGCGCGATGTTGGAGGCTGGTCACCCTCCCCCAGAGCTCCTCGTAAGAAAAACTAAGTAAATTGGTGTCCTGTGACGGGGAGATGATTTTCTTGGACTCGCGCTTGTTCTTGCCTTGTCTTCCAGAGCCATCCTGAGAGGAATTGAAACGGTGATTTTGAGTGCTGTGGGACGGATAGAGGTAAAATGCAGGAAGAGAGTCACTGCTGGAGGGTATAGGGAACCGCTGCCCGATTTGACCCACGTCATGCGCCCGCTCAGCAGCCACGGTGGCTTGGATGAAAGCCTCATGAGCAGATGTGTCAGTCATAAATGGGTCCATGATCCCTTCAAAGCTGACGTGGTAGTAGGACCGTTGTCGATATTAAGAGTTGCAACAACCCCCACCAACCAGCTGACCGTGTTAGAAGATCAAATCAGGAAGGGATAGACAAAATCGGAGAAATAGGACAATTGTAACTTTGATCAGGTGGCCCTAGTAAATGCAAGCTCCGCCCGAGAGAATTTAGGACCTTGGAAAAGTGTCTTAGGCGAATATAATATGGGCCAAAAGAGGTATGTGTTAGATTGCATGCAGAGGGAATAGGGCAACAAGACAACCTACAAGAACGATTTCTCATATCGAATGTCGTGAGAGGTACGGTGAGAGATGGATCGGCAGTGGTGATAGGGTAGCAAGACAATCTAGAGGAACTATTGGGCCAGCATTGTTTCCCAAGTTATCTAGTGAGTATATACTACTCACCGTAAGATTAAAGCAAATACACCATCCAACGGTGAGTAGTATATGCCTAAATGTATTTATTGCTGATAGCCTCCGAAATAAGGCTTGCCAAACTATTGCCCATATGGAATGTTGTGAGGGGTACGGTGAGAAATGGAATGTCAACCAGGGTTACATAAAGCTTGGAGGATATCGAAGGTCAGTGCTGACAAGGGTTGTTGAGAATTTTGAAAATTAATGGGTAGGTGTCGGAAAGTAGGGTGGCCGCGGCAAGCATGAACGGAAAAAGTGGACGGAAAGTTCAGTGAGAGGCATGCAACGTTGGGAGGGTGAGCTTCAGAGATGGCAGCATCAGCAGCCACAGCCGATGCACTACCACCATCTATTGCAACAATGAAAACTAAAACGTTTGCATGGCCTTGATATGATGAAATAAGCTAACCATTTTTCCCATAACATACAGATTTTCGATTGCACCGGCCTGTTTGTTGGGTTCGAATCCCTGTCAATCCCAAACGAACAAGGAGGTGGATCTTGAGCTATCCGACACGAGGCCACCCGATGTAGGTCCTTCTGTGAGTGCAGATAATGGTGCAAAGAAGGTATATGGCGAGAAGCACGAGGATTAGGATATGAAGAATTTGCTGGTTGTATTCCAGGCTCGTCGTTTAGAAAGCCCACCCGGAATGGTGTCAGGAAAAACGCAGAGAAGACCCTACGAGTACACCACCCCTATAGCTATTTCACCCCGGGCCGAGCAGGCAAGAAAGACAACGAGGGCCCCAAAGTTCTGGAAGCTGGAAACTAAGTTGCCACCCAGAAGTATAGCGTCCCACAGAGATAGACACCCACTAAAAACAAGCCATAAGACGGAGAGTAGAAAAGATACCAGACATAGCTTAAAACTCACCTTTTCGTTTCTACGTTTCACATTCATACACCAGTGACTGCTCTATATTTTGGTTGTTGACTGTATACACTACTTTGACACTTCTGTATCTCTGTAAACTCTGCAACTTGCTCGTAAAATGCAGGGTGGAAAGATAATAATCACAAATGTTTGCTAAGAAGAGACATTCAAAGACCAAGTTCAAATTGGTAAATGTTTTGCTTCTGCAAGTTGTTGTGTTTTTTCCATTTGTGTGCGATTAAAAAGTTATATAGGCCTCGCGGTATCTGGGTCTTACTATATCCAACTTCACAACATCGGGTTCAATCCTATTGAAAGTCAATCCAGACGTATCCGGTCCTTGGAAAAAGTTGCACCCTTGGATCTTCTCGAATTCAGATCTCAGAGGAAACAGAGGAGGAAGATATGGTCTTATGACCCCTGATCACGCGGAAGGCTAATATTGGTAATTGGATTATAAAGGGGAAGTGATAAATGGTAAAGGTTGTAGGCTTAAACACCTTTGGTGTTAAGCTATTGGTTTTAACCATAGACATATGGGAAATTTGAATTAAGCTCCAGGTGCTAAAGGGATAAATAAAAGTCAAGTTTCGCATGGTTAAATTAAGAGAAACTGGAGGCTTCCACTTTGACTGTGAATGCATTTATTTAGCTTGTGAGGAGTGCTACCAGTACTAGATCTAAGACCGGGGGTTAAGTAACAGTTTGTTACTAAAAACAAAAGTAAGAACCACAAGATCAAATGCACAAAAGTGATGGGTAAAGGGGGATAGGATGCATCAGAGTGGTATTAGTGTTCAATGATTCTCTTTAGGATAAAGGAGCAAAATGAATGATGACAGGAGGTGATTAGAGAGGAATTGCATCCATCCAAGAATAATTTGCTCATGGAGGAGAGAGCGAGCCAAGGAGCAGATGTTAAAGGTATTTTTCTCGAGAGAGAAAGTTTGCAGAGGCGTTGAAATTTGCAACAAGAGGATTGTAGACACTGAACAATACCAAAGTAAAGTTGACAGTCAGGTATATTCAAACATTGAATGCCTGTATGTTTTAATTGATATTTTCAAATATCAATTTGCATATAGCAGCAGTAGCAGAATATATGGTGGCATTGACTATAGCTAGGAGAGATGTAACAGAGAACCAGTGATGTTCTTGGATGATAGAAGATCTCAATGTTGAGGAAACTTGGCAGATAAACTTGGTCTTATGGTTTTGTTTTAACATAGTGAAGGAGTTGATGATTGCAAGTAACAACATAAGAAAAAGTACTGTGGCAAAGAACCTTGCAGTTGAAAGGCTACATTGGAAGTGCTCCAACTGAGGTTGTAAAGGAGAAGAGGATAGAGGAAGTCCTCAGAGAGAAGTCAAAAGAAAATGAGAAGTTCTCGAGAGAGGTGAGCAGTAGGTACATAAGCCTAGAAGATCCAGGAGTGTTCAGGAGGTTCTAGAGGAGAGAACCATAGGAATACCAAATGGCTAAGCTATAAAGAAAGCTTGGTGAGCTATTGGGTGTTAAAAATGTGACAACGAATATTGTAAATTTACCTATGTAGTTAGAATAACTAAAATGTAGGTTGAATAACGAAATATAGTTGTAATAACGAAATAGACTAAGTTAAAAGAGATGGCCCGAGAGGCTTGTAGACACGGAGAATTTCATCAATAAAGTTTCTAAGATAATTTATCCTTCAGTTCAGTTTCCAATTCAGTTACATTTCTCCTCGTTTCTTGTTTTCTCCCAACAAGTGGTATTAGAGCTAGTTCAAGTTGAAGTTTTCGCTGATTAAAACACCTGTGAGAAAGGAAAGCAGTCCTGGAGCCGTCGTGAGGAAAGACGCCGCTGTGAGAAAGGGAAGCAACAGAAACCGTTTCCATCCAACTGAATAAGACGCCGTCGAGTGGAGAAGCCCATTTGCTATTTGGCTGCATGGAATTACAAGCCTCAAGCTGCATGCCGTTGAAGAATTTTTTTTTTAAGTGAAGAAGTTACGCTGCCAGAAGTCCGACTACCTGGAGGGTTCGACTGCAATCTGTTGGACTGCCCAGAATTCGAGAAAGATTGAAGGTTCGTCGAGCGGGGGAGTCAGCCTTTGCATGGTGAAGAGCCGTAGATCTTGAAAAACCAGCCGGGACAGTGAGTCGAGTCCGCTGCCTGAGGACGGGTATTTTTTTTAAAAATAAAATTCATCGATGCATGAATGGAAGTTTGTTTAGAAAAAAAAATTCTGTATATTTTTTTTAAAGGATTTCTGAGCAGAATTCTGAAAAAAAAACATGTTTTTTGGGCTGTGTTTATATTGAAGAAATCAAGTTTTCTTTTCAGTTGAAGAAATTAAGAACATAATTGTTTATTTAAAAAAAAGGGGTTCAGGTTTTCTACATAACTGTTTAGGTGGAAAAGAATAAAATTGAAATTGTATTTTTTTTTCTAGAAGAAAAAAGGGTTACTACAGAATTGATTTGAGAACTGATTTGGTGAAAAAGGAAGAAATAGATTTTTTTTTTTCTATTTCTATTAGAAGGAAGAAAAATCTGAAACCCTAGAAGTAGAAAGGGAAATCTTGAAACCCTAGAAGAAGAGGGGAAATTTTTTAAGAAGAAGGGAAATTTGAAACCCTAGGAGGGAGAAATGGAGAAAATGACAAACGCAAGATTTGAGGTGGAGAAATTCACCGGGAAAAACAATTTTGCTCTGTGGAAATTGAAGGTTAGGGATTTGCTGGTGCAACAAGGGTTGCACAAGGCATTAGATGGGGTAACTAAAAAACCAGCAAGCATGTCGATTTCGGACTGGGAGGACTTGGATGCCCGAGCTCTCAGTACCATTCGGTTATGTTTGGCAGATGAAGTACTCTTCAATATTGTTGGAGAGAGTACAACTGTAGGGTTGTGGAAGAAATTGGAAACTCTCTATATGACAAAATCTTTGACTAACAGAATCTATTTAAAAAGACAACTGTACAGCCTTCGGATGAAGGAGGGTACGAAAATTGCAGATCACTTAAATGTTTTTAATACGATTATTTTTCAGTTGTCTGATATGGAAGTAAAGATGGAGGAAGAAGACAAGGCAATAACCTTGTTGTGTTCCCTGCCTGAGTCATGGGATCACTTCGTGACCTCAGTCAGTTTGAGCACTGCCGATTCATTAAAACTTGAATCTGTCGTGGGTGCTCTCTTATCTAAAGAGGTACGAAGACAATCTAGCATTGAGACTTCTGCACCTGAAGCCATGGTAGCTAGAGGTTGGTCAAAGGAATGGGGGGAGAAGACAAGAGGTTCTTCCAGATCAAAGTTAAAGGGTGGTAAGAAGAGTAAAGCAAAATGCTGGTACTGCAACAAACCGGGACATCTCAAAAAGGATTGCTGGAAACAGAAGGAGGCGGAAAACAACAAGGAAGCAAAGCAGGTCGATTCAGGTATGGATGATGAGGTTTTAATTGCTGAAGCACTCCCTGTTTGTAATATCTCACAAGATGCTGACTATTGGATATTAGACTCTGGTGCTTCTCATCATATGAGTTCGCATCGAAATTGGTTTTCATCATATGAAACTGTAGATGGTAATTCTGTATTCATGGGAAATAATGCATCTTGTCAGACTGTTGGGATTGGAAATGTGAAAATTAAAATGTATGATGGTACAATTAAAACCTTATCTGATGTTAGGCATGTACCTGATCTAAAGAAAAACTTGATTTCCTTGGGAGTTTTGGATTCGAATGGTTATAAGTTTACAGGTCAGAATGGAGTGCAGAAAGTCTCAAAAGGAGCCTTGGTTGTTATGAAGGTTGAAAATGTCGGAAACCTGTACAGACTCAAGGGAAGCACTCAAGTTAGTGAAGCAGCGATCATGTCAAATAAAGCAGAAGAAGGTTCTCTTCTATGGCATCAACGATTGGGTCACATGAGTGAGAAAGGTCTTCAGGTACTGATGAACCGCAAGCTACTTCCTGATTTGAAATCCGTGAAGTTGGATTTTTGTAAATATTGTGTGTTTGGCAAACAATGTAAACAAAGATTCAAGTCTGGAAATCATAATAGTAAGCAGAGTTTGGACTACATTCATTCTGATCTGTGGGGACCATCTCCTACTGTGTCCTATGGAGGTGCCTTGTATTTTTTAACTTTTATTTATGATTTCTCCAGAAAATTTTGGGTCTATATGTTGAAAAAGAAAGCGTATTTGTTTAATGTATTTAAACAATTTAAAACAATGGTGTAAAAGAAAACATGCAAATCAATCAAATGTTTAAGAACTGAAAATGGTGGTGAATTTACCTCTTTAGAATTTGAACAATTTTGTAAGGATGAAGGGATAGTTAGACATAAAACTGCTGTTTATACTCCTCAGCAGAATGGTGTTGCTGAACGGATGAATCAGACTCTTATGGAAAGAGCCAGTAGCATGATTAGTAATGCTAATCTACAAAAGGAGTTGTGGGTAGAAGCAATATCTACTGCTTGTTATTTAGTTAATAGATCACCTTCGGTTGCAATAAACTGTCAAATTCCTAAAGAAGTTTGGTCGGGTCAGTCTTGTGATTATTCACATTTGAAGATTTTTGGTTGTGATGCCTATGTTCTTATTCCTAGAAATAGGCGTTCAAAATTAGATCCAAAATCAAAATGTTGTGTCTTTGTTGGATATGATTATTCAGTGAAGGGATATAGTTTGTGGGATCCTACTTCACGCAAGATAGTCATTAGTAGAGATGTAACATTTGATGAATCATCTCTTTTAAAATCAGATGTTGAAAAGGTTGAACAGAAGCAGGTATCGCCAGGTCAGCAGATTCAACTGGAGACTGTACCTTTTCCAGAAAGTCGAAAGGAAGGAGAGACTTCTGAAAAAGGTGGCGAAGTAGAGGAAACTGGAGAAATTCCAGAATCCAGTCAACAACCAGTCACTCTAAGAAGGTCTACAAGGGAAAGAAGAACACCCAAAAGGTATGAAGACTCTGCTTCATCATTTGCATTGATTACTAAAGATGGGGAACCATCTTGTTATCAGGAAGTAGTTAATGATGCAGATAGCAAGATATGGAAAAAGGCTATGGAAGAAGAAATGGAATCCTTAGCCAAGAACAATACCTGGGATCTTGTAGAACTTCCTGAAGGGAGAATCGTTGTTGGGTTCAAATGGGTCTTCAAGTTGAAGAGAAAATTTGAAGGAAGTATCGAAAGGTATAAGGCGAGATTGTTTGCAAAAGGGTATTCTCAGGTTGAAGGTATTGACTTTCATGAGATCTTTTCACCAGTAGTTAAACTTGTTTCTATTCGTACTGTGTTAGCACTAACTGCTTTACTTGACCTTGAGTTAGAGCAGTTAGATGTTAAAACAACCTTTCTTCATGGTGATTTGGATGAAGAGATATATATGGATCAGCTAGAAGGTTTTGTACAAGGTCGCAACAGAAGATTAGTTTGCAAGCTCAGGAAATCATTGTATGGCCTGAGGTAGTCACCCAGGTAATGGTACAAGAAGTTTGATTCCTTCATGATGAGCCAGAATTTTATCAGAAGTGAGTATGATCATTGTGTATACTTCAAAAGTTTCAATGGCATATTCATTATCTTGGTGTTGTATGTTGATGATATGCTTATTGCAAGCAAAAGCATGGAAGAAATCAACAGGTTAAAGGCTCAGCTGTCTAGGACATTTGAAATGAAGGATATTGGAGTGGAAAAACATATCTTGGGCATGGAGATACACAGAGACAGGAAGAATGGTAAGCTTTGGTTACCACAATAGAAGTATGTGGAGAAAATACTTGAAAATTTCGGTATGAACAAAGTGAAACCTGTTAATGTTCCATTAGCTTCCCATTTTAAGCTTTCTTCGGATTTGAGTCCTAGAACTAATGAAGAAAAGCAGTATATGTCTCGTGTACCATATGCAATTGCGGTAGGCAACTTAATATATGCGATGGTATCTACAAGACCTGACATTTCACATGCAGTTGGAGTTGTCAGTAGGTTCATGGCAAATCCAGGGGAAGAACATTGGCGAGTAGTGAAATGGGTGCTTCGGTATTTGAGAGGCACAAATGACCATTGCATCAGCTTTGATGGTCGTGAAGGTACAGTCTGCGGATATGTGAATGCTGATTATGCAGGTGATTTAGACAAAAGGAGGTCTACTACAGGTTATGTTTTTACTCTTGCAGGTGGAGTAATCAGTTGGATGTCAAAGCTTCAAGAGACAGTTGCTTTGTCCACTACTGAAGCAGAGTATATAGCTGCTTTAGATTCTTGCAAAGAGGCAATCTGGTTAAAAGGTCTGCTTAATGAGATTGGAAGGACGCAAGAGAAAGTGAATGTGTTTTGTGACAGTCAGAGCGCTATTCATTTGGCTACAAATCCAGCCTATCACAGCAAGACCAAGCACATCGATGTAAGGTATCACTTTGTGAGACATGTAATTGAAGGCGGAAAAGTAGTCCTCAAGAAGGTCCGCACACAGGAGAATCATGCAGATATATTCATGAAGCCAGTTACAGTAGAGAAGATGAGATGGTGTCTTGCTTCTCTCGGCTTGCAGAAAAGATGATGAATGGAAAATTTGTTGTCAAGGTGGAGTTTGTTAAAAATGTGACAACGAATATTGTAAATTTACCTATGTAGTTAGAATAACTGAAATGTAGGTTGAATAACGAAATATAGTTGTAATAACGAAATAGACTAAGTTAAAAGAGATGGCCCGAGAGGCTTGTAGACACGGAGAATTTCATCAATAAAGTTTCTAAGAGAATTTATCCTTCAGTTTAGTTTCCAATTCAGTTACATTTCTCCTCGTTTCTTTTTTTCTACCAACATTGGGATGACAGGTTAATGGAAACTACATGTTACCAGGGATTGATTGCAACTCATAATGGGAAATAGGAATCTCACAAAGGGAAGGATAAGATGACTAGTGATGGTCATTACAAAGGTTCAATTGTAAGCCACAATATAGGAGAGGAAGATGTCAAAGCAAATGACCTAAAGAGGAAGATGTGTGATGAGGAATTTGACTGATAAATGGCTGAGTTAAAGGAAATACTCAGTATGGAAAGTATGTTGCTACAAGAAATGGATAATGAAGACCAGAAAATTAGATGCGATCTTAACAAGAAGATCAAGTGGCCTATTAGGAAACTTTATGCTAGGAAGTTGAGGAGGAAGGCAAGGCACTTGATGAGTGCTCTGTTGAGAGGTGAAGAATTTAAATCTGTTGAGTATGATGAGAAAGAGAGAGTTCACTATTGTGAAACAAATGAAGGGGCACTCCTTGGAGAAGATGAGTATGAAGATGAAGCTATTACAATGGAGAGGCATATCAAGAGCCTCAAGAATTGTGGGGACAATTTAGAACAATAGAAGAATCTGGAGACAAAGGGTGGGGATAGAGAGGCTTATATTTTTAAAACTGAAAGATTGTGTGTGGATGTAGGTCTTGCAAGATATGGAGGTGGACAATCATTGAAAATTGTCCTAGAAGAGGAAGAAATTGCATAAGTGCCTCTAAGAGACAAGGGGAAATAAAAAATGAATGAAAAGTAGCAGACTTGGGATGGAGGAAAAGAATTTACCTCATGATGGAAATACGAGGAAGGAAATTGCAGATACTAAGGTGATGAGATTACTTTTAGTAGATAAGTTCCTACTAAATGAATGCGAAAGTGTGATGGCAAGTAAATAGCATGGACAAATTGTCCTAAAGAAGGAAGCAAGTATAGAGATAGATTCACAGAGCAGGAAGCAAGAAGAATTGAGATTGTCTCGTAAAAACAATGAAAGGGAGTCCTACCACCAATTGAAAAAAGAAATCACGGAAGCAAAAAGAATGAAGTTGGCTTATGAACTTTAGCCATGTGAAAAATTAAGGACAACTATTGAACGATGTTATAAAAAGAAGCAAAGATGAAGGACGGGTTTTTGAATATACTTACTATGATGAGAAAGAAAAGCATTCAGATAGCATGATGTCACAATATGAAAGGGATTTATAGTCTCTAGAGAACTGGATGGACAATCCTAGGTTTGAGGAAGATTGTATAGATAATGCAACCAATAAAAATGAAGGGGTTGAGGTGCTTAAAACATCTAAATATTTTGACAAATTTCTTGATGAAAACACTACTGGGAGCATAGTTAAGTATGTAGAAAAAAAACAAGCACTATCAGAGGAAGATGAGAAGAAAGGAGAAACCTGGAGGAAGCTTTGCAGTTCTATATTTAGTGAGGAAATACATGAGTTACAAAATTTCAGGAAGACAAGATACTCAAGAAGCGAGGGACATAAGTAATATCCATAAAGAGAAGAAGGAGATAACATTAGATGAGATAAAAAAATTCATCTAAAAGTAACCTAAAAGAAGAGGATAAAAAGAAGATTATCCAGGAAGTTTTAAAAAGAAAAAAAAAATATGAAGGCACCTTGAGCTAGCTAAAGGATATTGTAATCAATATCTTGAAAGGGAGTATACAGTCCTACCGTGGAGCAAGCATGGAGCTTGCTGAGAATAAAGTAGTAGTTGCAGAAAATGGCAATGAAGGAGACCTAATCAAGATGCATTGTTATAGTGAAGCCTTTGCAAAAGAATATGTGGAAGAGATTCTTTTCCAAAGTCCCTTGAGTTGTAAAGTTAAAATCATCAAACATGGAGCTTGCTGAGAATAAAGTAGTAGTTACGGAAAATGGCAATGAAGGAGCACCTAATCAATGGTGCATTGTTATAGTCAACCTTTGAAAAAAGAATATGCGAAAGAGATGCTTTTCCAAAGTCCCTTGAGTTGTAAAGTTAAAATCATAATTGAATTATGTTTTGGACAACATATGGAACTGTGGAAATCAATAGTAGATTGGGTGAATTATGTTTGGGTTGGAAATCAACCTTCTCATAATAATGACAAACGAGTAGGTCATGATATTTTTGTTGAGTTATGGGTATGGCAACCACCAAAGGAACAAGGCAACAAGTTCTTGACTATGGAATATTACATCAACAGAATAAGAAAGAAACAACAAACCAGGGGTCGAGACCTTGGAACACAAAAGATAACAATAGAAAAATTGGGAAAAAAACCCGTGAACAACAATTATGTAAAGTTTGTGATTTAGAAGGACTACAACAAATTTAAAGACATATGACTAGAAGGTCATAAATTTTCTACCTAGAGAGTCTAATGTAGGAACATTAACCCCTAGGAAATCCATTTTTACTTAGACCCAAAAGGGGTCATGAAATTTCCAAAGGTAAATAAATTTTCTTCAAATGTGATTTCTATATATTAGAAATAGTGGGTTTTGATATAAAAACATGTGTCGTGATTCTAGAAAGAATTTGGGGCTATTACGTTGTTAGGTTGTTATGGTGAGCTAGTATTATGGCCAAGTGGGTCTTTGAAAAAAAAAAGCATCTAGTTGAGGTGTTAGGTATTTTTAGGATGTTGGACATATGTCCCATTTCTCTTTTTGTTAGGATATTTATTGACCACTAGGAAGCTATACATATGTAGAATAAGAGCTCGATTCAAATTTATAGGAACATAGTCCATATAAGACTTCTATAAATATCTCTAGTTTGAAGTAATAGAATGTGTTATTTTTGTTAATGTGTGTTTGCACTGTTAATCCATATTTAGTTTGCATTATCCTTAGTGTGAGGGAAGTGCACAAGTCTAGCGTTGACATAGTGAACACCCTGCAAAGAAATAAAAGCGTGATGACATGAAAATCTGTTAATAGCAGCTTGGGCTATGTCCAATAGGGTGAATCTGAAATTCAAAGAAGAGAACCAAAGTAGAAGAGTAAGTGTGTGTAAATGAGTGAGAAGAGAGGCCAAAAAAAATGTTTAATTAGGCCAACATATAGAAGAAACTCACCAAGTTGTGTGAGAAGAGACACTAAGAAGCAAGAGATTGTTTGAATTTGTGGATTAAATATTGGACCAAAGTGTTAGATTCTTTAATTAGTGGCAGATTAATTCTAAAACCCTTGTGCAATAGCCTTCATCAGTTTCGTGGAATTAAGAGAATGGTTTAAGTTGCAAACCGAGATTAAATTCGAGTTTTATAGGAAGTCTCTCACTAAATGGAGTCGTGGAGAATTGTTCAAAATAGGAAAGCAACGGAGGCAAATATGGTCTTATGACCCCCAAATCACGCGGATGGTAGATTTTGGTAATTGGATTATAATGGGAAAGCGCTAAACGGTAAAGGTTGTAGGATTAAGTGCCTTTGGGGTTAAAGTCTTTGGTTTTAACCACAGACATATGAAAAATTTGAATTAAGCTCCAGGTGCTAAATGGCTAAATAAAGGTTGAGCTTCGTGTGGTTAAATTAAGAGAAATTGGATGCTTCTACTTTGATTATGAACACATTTACTGAGCTTGTGAGGAACACTATAAAATTAAATCTGAGATTGGGGTCAAGTACCAGTCCATTATGGAAGACATAAGTGAAATCCACGAGATCAAGCACATAAGTGATAGATAGAGGAGGATAAGTTGCATCAAAAAGGCCCCTCCTCATCAAATGATTCAACTCCTTGGGGGATAATGTAGCCCACACTCCAACCCACAATCAATAGTGGGATATTTCTCATGGTTCAAGAGGAACCTCAACCAACAATAAGCTCATGAAGGAGATTTAAATTGAGTGGGAATGATAACATTTTTTCTTCACAACTATCCAAATTGAACTTAACTAGCTTAATGACATGAATTACATGGCTAATAAACTATGCTAGTTATCAAAACATTACCTTTATGGTACATCTCACATTGCTAAGATTAATAAAAATTTAAAAATTAACTAAATTATAAATTTATTTTAAATTACTACTATTATTATTAATTATAAAAAGAATTAATATATGAGTTATAGAGACATACATCTAAAAAAAACATGTAATAAGATTCTTAATCATGGATATTCACCCCATTTTACCATGGTGATTCTTTACAATACCATGGCTCAATACCATGGTTTACTAAAACTAAATTCCCAAAAAACTATAACTAATGTCTACATGGCACATAAGATTTATTTTATTTTATTTTTAACTAATCAATTTAATTAAAATAATAGAAAATACATAATTACTTTTAAAATAAATTTATTAATTATTTTATAACTCTTGATAAAATATTTTTAGTTAAATCCTATAATCCTTAATAATTATTAATAATAAACTAAAATTCTAAAAACTTTATTCTAAAATAAACTTACTTATCGATATAATTAATCAACTTAATTTATAATTACTAAATTAAATAGTCACAGATAATTAAAAAATATAAATAATCACATTACAATATAGTACATCTCAATTTGTCCCTTTTTTTAATTCGTGTGGTGGAGAATGAAGGACATTCATATTTTTATTTTTTATTTTTCTTTTATTTGCTTTAATATAATATCAATATATATTTATTAGTTAAATACCAGCCTAGATCCATCTTAACTTTGGATCTATCAAGCTCCGAGAGGGATCAAGTCTCCATGGATCTAGGCTACTATTAAAAATATTCCATAGAGGTTTGCACCTCGAGAGATTTGATCCCTCTCGGCGCTTGATAGATCAAAGTTAAGATGGATCTAGGTACATTGTTAACTCATAAATATATATTGATATTATATTAAACGAATAAAAATAAAATAAAAAAATAAAAATATGAATGTCACCTAGTTTGTGGCGCGCGTTAAAAAAAGGACAAGGTGAGATGTACTATATTACTTTAATCTCTATGGAATATTTTTAATAGTAGCCTAGATCCATCTTAACTCTGGATCTATCAAGCGCCGAGAGGGATCAAATCTCTCGAGGTGCAAACCTCTTTTTTTGAGTGCAAAACTTGAGGAAAGGTTTGCACCTCGAGAGATTTGATCCCTCTCAGCGCTTGATAGATCCAGAGTTAAGATGGATCTAGGCTGGTTTCAGTCGTGTGTGGCCAAGGAAAATCTATCGAAAATATGATTAATTTTATCAATAATATGTAAATACAGATAATATAAATATAATAATTTTATATATACTAAATATGTCTGATATTTATCTGGTCATTTTAATTTTAAAATTTTCTTAGTTACCTCAGTTTTTTGAGATGATAAATATTGTTAATAAATTTAATGACGAAATAATTTGTTTGAATGCAAAGTGATAATGTAATAGTGTTGAATGATAGAAAATGAAAATAATAAGAATGTAGTCAATTACAAATAGTATTCATTGTGATCAATCTCAAATTATTTTCTTTTTCTATTCTTATTGTCACCCTTGTTAGTTTTGCAATCTTTTCATATCGATTATATGAAAAAGGCAATTGAAATAATAAACCATTTAAATATTTAGCTTGAACTATTGTACTAAACATCATACATTGTCTCTCTTGCTGTTCAATATTAATACGTTGATTTAATATAACACAAATATTAATGTACATTGTTAATAATTTTGTGTGCTTACACTGAAATCAATGCACAATCTTAATCCAATCACTTTAAATTAATGTACCATCAATGTACATCAAATCAGAAATCAACGTCTACACTGAAATCAATGCACCTAATGCAAAAAATCAAATAAGATTACAAAACAATATCTACACTGAGATCAATGCATCTAATGCAGGTAATCAAATAATATTAGAAATCAACATCTATATTGAAATCAATGGATCTAGTGCAAGTAATAAAATAGGATTAGAAACCAACATCTACACTGAAATTAATGCATCTAGTGCAAGCAATCAAATAGGATTATAAATCACCATCTACTTCCCTATCTCCCCCCTTGAACTACATCTCTCTTTCCCTCCATCTCTCCACTCCCTCACATCCTCCCTCTTCCTTCCTCTCTCTTCATTTCTTTCCCACATATATATCTACCTATCTCTTCACCCTCCAACTATGTCACTCTCTCTCAACATCTACACTGAAATCAATGCATATAGTACAAGAAAAATGGGATTATAAATCACCATCCACACTGAAATCAATGCATCGAGTGCAAGAAATCATCTTCCCTCTCTCCCCCCTCCAACTACATCTCTCTTTCCCTCCATCTCTCCTCCTCTACACTGAAATCAACATCTACACTGAAATTAATGCATCTAGTGCAAGAAATCAAATAGGATTATAAATCACCATCTACTTCCCTATCTCCCCCCTCGAACTACATCTCTCTTTCCCTCCATCTCTCCACTCTCTCACATCCTCCCCCTTCCTTCTTCTCTCTCCATTTCTTTCCCACATATATATCTCCCTTTCTTTTCACCCTCCAACTATGTTACTATCTCCCTCTTTATCTCTTTATCTCACCCCAAAACATATACACACTCTCTCCATATCTCCCTTGTCACTTCATCTCTTTTTCCACTTCTCACTCTCTATGTATTCCTTCTTCCCTCCCTCTCTCCCCCTCCAACTCCATCTCTCCATCCTTCCATCTCTCCTTCTATCTTCGTCTCTCTCGTCCTTCCTCTCTCTCCCCCCCTCTCTCTCTCTTTCTTTGCCCTCCAATTTTCTCTCTTCCCCCATAACTCTCTTCCTCTCTCTCATGTCCTCTCTCTTGTCCTTCCTCTCCTACCTTCCCCTATCTTTTCCTCTCTCTCTCTCTTTGCAATCCAATTATTTCTCTCTCTCTCTTTGCCTTCCAATCCTCTTTCCTCCCCCAACACACACACACACTCCCTCTCTCTCAACATCTAAAGCGAAAGAGATGCTTTTCCAAAGTCCCTTGAGTTGTAAAGTTAAAATCATAATTGAATTATGTTTTGGACAACATATGGAACTGTGGAAATCAATAGTAGATTGGGTGAATTATGTTTGGGTTGGAAATCAACCTTCTCATAATAATGACAAACGAGTAGGTCATGATATTTTTGTTGACTTATGGGTATGGAAACCACCAAAGGAACAAGGCAACAAGTTCTTGACTATGGAATATTGCATCAACAGAATAAGAAAGAAACAACAAACCAGGGGTCGAGACCTTGGAACACAAAAGATAACAATAGAAAAACTGGGAAAAAAACCCGTGAACAACAATTATGTAAAGTTTGTGATTTAGAAGGACTACAACAAATTTAAAGACATATGACTAGAAGGTCATAAATTTTCTACCTAGAGAGTCTAATGTAGGAACATTAACCCACCCCAAATCCATTTTTACTTAGACCCAAAAGGGGTCATGAAATTTCCAAAGGTAAATAAATTTTCTTCAAATGTGATTTCTATATATTAGAAATAGTGGGTTTTGATATAAAAACATGTGTCGTGATTCTAGAAAGAATTTGGGGCTATTACGCTGTTAGGTTGTTATGGTGAGCTAGTATTATGGCCAAGTGGGTCTTTGAAAAAAAAAAGCATCTAGTTGAGGTGTTAGGTATTTTTAGGATGTTGGATATATGTCCCATTTCTCTTTTTGTTAGGATATTTATTGACCACTAGGAATCTATACATATGTAGAATAAGAGCTCGATTCAAATTTATAGGAACAGAGTCCATATAAGACTTCTATAAATATCTCTAGTTTGAAGTAATAGAATGTGTTATTTTTGTTAATGTGTGTTTGCACTGTTAATTATTAATCCATATTTAGTTTGCATGAGCCTTAGTGTGAGGGAAGTGCACAAATCTAGCGTTGACATAGTGAACACCCTGCAAAGCAATAAAAGCGTGATGACATGAAAATCTGTTAATAGCAGCTTGGGCTATGTCCAATAGGGTGAATCTGAAATTCAAAGAAGAGAACCAAAGTAGAAGAGTAAGTGTGTGTAAATGAGTGAGAAGAGAGGCCAAAAAAAATGTTTAATTAGGCCAACATATAGAAGAAACTCACCAAGTTGTGTGAGAAGAGACACTAAGAAGCAAGAGATTGTTTGAATTTGTGGATTAAATATTGGACCAAAGTGTTAGATTCTTTAATTAGTGGCATATTATTTCTAAAACCCTTGTGCAATAGCCTTCATCAGTTTCGTGGAATTAAGAGAATGGTTTAAGTTGCAAACCGAGATTAAATTCGAGTTTTATAGGAAGTCTCTCACTAAATGGAGTCGTGGAGAATTGTTCAAAATAGGAAAGCAGCGGAGGGAAATATGGTCTTATGACCCCCAAATCATGCGGATGGTAGATTTTGGTAATTGGATTATAATGGGAAAGCGCTAAACGGTAAAGGTTGTAGGATTAAGTGCCTTTGGGGTTAAGGTCTTTGGTTTTAACCACAGACATATGAAAAATTTGAATTAAGCTCCAGGTGCTAAATGGCTAAATAAAGGTTGAGTTTCGTGTGGTTAAATTAAGAGAAATTGGATGCTTCTACTTTGATTATGAACACATTTACTGAGCTTGTGAGGAACACTATAAAATTAAATCTGAGATTGGGGTCAAGTACCAGTCCATTATGGAAGACATAAGTGAAATCCACGAGATCAAGCACATAAGTGATAGATAGAGGAGGATAAGTTGCATCAAAAAGGCCCCTCCTCATCAAATGATTCAACTCCTTGGGGGATAATGTAGCCCACACTCCAACCCACAATCAATAGTGGGACATTTCTCATGGTTCAAGAAGAACCTCAACCAACAATAAGCTCATGAAGGAGATTTAAATTGAGTGGGAATGATAACATTTTTTCTTCACAACTATCGAAATTGAACTTAACTAGCTTAATGACATGAATTACATGGCTAATAAACTATGCTAGTTATCAAAACATTACCTTTATGGTACATCTCACATTGCTAAGATTAATAAAAATTTAAAAATTAACTAAATTATAAATTTATTTTAAATTACTACTATTATTATTAATTATAAAAAGAATTAATATATGAGTTATAGAGACATACATCTAAAAAAAACATGTAATAAGATTCTTAATCATGGATATTCACCCCATTTTACCATGGTGATTCTTTACAATACCATGGTTTACTAAAACTAAATTCCCAAAAAACTATAACTAATGTCTACATGGCACATAAGATTTATTTTATTTTATTTTTAACTAATCAATTTAATTAAAAGAATAGAAAATACATAATTACTTTTAAAATAAATTTAAATTAGTCTTTATAACTACTATTAAAAATATTCCATAGAGATTAAATCCTATAATCCACTTAATAATTATTAATAATAAACTAAAATTCTAAAAACTTTATTCTAAAATAAACTTACTTATCGATATAATTAATCAACTTAATTTATAATTACTAAATTAAATAGTCACAGATAATTAAAAAATATAAATAATCACATTACAATATAGTACATCTCAATTTGTCCCTTTTTTTAATTCGTGTGGTGGAGAATGAAGGACATTCATATTTTTATTTTTTATTTTTCTTTTATTTGCTTTAATATAATATCAATATATATTTATTAGTTAAATACCAGCCTAGATCCATCTTAACTTTGGATCTATCAAGCTCCGAGAGGGATCAAGTCTCCATGGATCTAGGCTACTATTAAAAATATTCCATAGAGGTTTGCACCTCGAGAGATTTGATCCCTATCGGCGCTTGATAGATCCAAAGTTAAGATGGATCTAGGCTGGTATTTAACTCAAATAAAAGAAAAATAAAAAATAAAAATATGAATGTCCTTCATTCTCCACCACACGAATTAAAAAAAGGGACAAATTGAGATGTACTATATTGTAATGTGATTATTTATATTTTTTTAATTATCTGTGACTATTTAATTTAGTAATTATAAATTAAGTTGATTAATTATATCGATAAGTAAGTTTATTTTAGAATAAAGTTTTTAATTTTAGTTTATTATTAATAATTATTGGGATTATAAATAGGATTTAATCTCTATGGAATATTTTTAATAGTAGCCTAGATCCATCTTAACTTTGGATCTATCAAGCGCCGAGAGGGATCAAATCTCTCGAGGTGCAAACCTCTTTTTTTGAGTGCAAAACTTGAGGAAAGGTTTGCACCTCGAGAGATTTGATCCCTCTCGGAGCTTGATAGATCCAAAGTTAAGATGGATCTAGGCTGGTTTCATTCGTGTGTGGCCAAGGAAAATCTATCGAAAATATGATTAATTTTATCAATAATATGTAAATACAAAATAATATAAATATAATAATTTTATATATGTTTAATATGTCTGATATTTATCTGGTCATTTTAATTTTAAAATTTTCTTAGCTACCTCAATTTTTTGAGATGATAAATATTGTTAATAAATTTAATGACGAAACAATTTTTTAATGCAAAGTGACAATGTAATAGTGTTGAATGATAGAAAATGAAAATAATAAGAATGTAGTCAATTACAAATAGTCTTCATTGTGATCAATCTCGAATTATTTTCTTTTTCTATTCTTATTGTCACCCTTGTTAGTTTTGTCATCTTTTCATATAGATTATATGAAAAGGACAATTGAAATAATAAACCATTTAAATATTTAGCTTGAACTATTGTACTAAACATCATACATTGTCTCTCTTGCTCTTCAATATTAATAGGTTGATTTACTATAACACAAATATTAATGTACACTATTAATAATTTTGTGTGCTCACACTGAAATCAATGCACAATCTTAATCCAATCACTTTAAAATTAATGTACCATCAATGTACATCAAATCAAAAATCAACGTCTACACTGAAATCAATGCACCTAATGCAAACAATTAAATAAGATTACAAAACAACATCTACACTGACATCAATGCATCTAATGCAGGTAATCAAATAAGATTAGAAATCAACATCTATATTGAAATCAATAGATCTAGTGCAAGTAATAAATAATATTAGAAACCAACATCTACACTGATATCAATGTATCTCGTGCAAGCAATCAAATAGGATTACAAATCACCATCTAATTCCCTATCTCCCCCCTCTGACTACATCTGTCTTTCCCTCCATCTCTCCACTCTCTCACATCCTCCCTCTTCCTTCCTCTCTCTCCATTTATTTCCCACATATATATCTCCCTCTCTCTTCACCCTCCAACTATGTTACTCTCTCTCTCTCAACATCTACACTGAAATCAATGCATATAGTGCAAGAAAAATATGATTATAAATCACCATCCATACTGAAATCAATGCATCGAGTGCAAGAAATCATCTTCCCTATCTCCCCCCTCCAACTACATCTCTCTTTCCCTCCATCTCTCCTCCTATACACTAAAATCAACATATACACTGAAATCAATGCATCTAGTGCAAGCAATCAAATAGGATTATAAATCACCATCTACTTCCCTATCTCCCCCCTCGAACTACATCTCTCTTTCCCTCCATCTCTCCACTCTCTCACATCCTCCCCCTTCCTTCTTCTCTCTCCATTTCTTTCCCACATATATATCTCCCTCTCTTTTCACCCTCCAACTATGTTACTATCCCCCTCCCTCTCTCCTTCTCTCCATATCTCCCTTGTCACTTCATCTCTCTTTCCACTTCTCACTCTCTATGTATTCCTTCTTCCCTCCCTCTCTCCCCCTCCAACTCCATCTCTCCATCCTTCCATCTCTCCTTCTATCTTCGTCTCTCTCGTCCTTCCTCTCTCTCCCCCCCCCTCTCTCTCTCTTTCTTTGCCCTCCAATTTTCTCTCTTCCCCCATAACTCTCTTCCTCTCTCTCATGTGTCCTCTCTCTTGTGTCTCCTTCCTCTCCTACCTTCCCTATCTTGCCTCTCTCTCTCTTTGCAATCCAATTATTTCTCTCTCTCTCTTTGCCTTCCAATCCTCTTTCCTCCCCCAACACACACACACACTCCCTCTCTCTCAACATCTAAAGCGAAAGAGATGCTTTTCCAAAGTCCCTGGAGTTGTAAAGTTAAAATCATAATTGAATTATGTTTTGGACAACATATGGAACTGTGGAAATCAATAGTAGATTGGGTGAATTATGTTTGGGTTGGAAATCAACCTTCTCATAATAATGACAAACGAGTAGGTCATGATATTTTTGTTGACTTAAGGGTATGGAAACCACCAAAGGAACAAGGCAACAAGTTCTTGACTATGGAATATTACATCAACAGAATACGAAAGAAACAACAAAGCAGGGGTTGAGACCTTGGAACACAAAAGATAACAATAGAAAAACTGGGCAAAAAACCTGTGAACAACAATTATGTAAAGTTTGTGATTTAGGACTACAAAAAATTTAAAGACATATGACTAGAAGGTCATAAATTTTCTACCTAGAGAGTCTAATGTAGGAACATTAACCCCTAGGAAATCCATTTTTACTTAGACCCAAAAGGGGTCATGAAATTTCCAAAGGTAAATAAATTTTCTTCAAATGTGATTTCTATATATTAGAAATAGTGGGTTTTGATATAAAAACATGTGTCGTGATTCTAGAAAGAATTTGGGGCTATTACGCTGTTAGGTTGTTATGGTGAGCTAGTATTATGGCCAAGTGGGTCTTTGAAAAAAAAAAGCATCTAGTTGAGGTGTTAGGTATTTTTAGGATGTTGGACATATGTCCCATTTCTCTTTTTGTTAGGAAATTTATTGACCACTAGGAAGCTATACATATGTAGAATAAGAGCTCGATTCAAATTTATAGGAACAGAGTCCATATAAGACTTCTATAAATATCTCTAGTTTGAAGTAATAGAATGTGTTATTTTTGTTAATGTGTGTTTGCACTGTTAATCCATATTTAGTTTGCATGAGCCTTAGTGTGAGGGAAGTGCACAAGTCTAGCGTTGACATAGTGAACACCCTGCAAATCAATAAAAGCGTGATGACATGAAAATCTGTTAATAGCAGCTTGGGCTATGTCCAATAGGATGAATCCGAAATTCAAAGAAGAGAACCAAAGTAGAAGAGTAAGTGTGTGTAAATGAGTGAGAAGAGAGGCCGAAAAAAATGTTTAATTAGGCCAACATATAGAAGAAACTCACCAAGTTGTGTGAGAAGAGACACTAAGAAGCAAGAGATTGTTTGAATTTGTGGATTAAATATTGGACCAAAGTGTTAGATTCTTTAATTAGTGGCAGATTAATTCTAAAACCCTTGTGCAATAGCCTTCATCAGTTTCGTGGAATTAAGAGAATGGTTTAAGTTGCAAACCGAGATTAAATTCGAGTTTTATAGGAAGTCTCTCACTAAATGGAGTCGTGGAGAATTGTTCAAAATAGGAAAGCAGCGGAGGGAAATATGGTCTTATGACCCCCAAATCATGCGGATGGTAGATTTTGGTAATTGGATTATAATGGGAAAGCGCTAAACGGTAAAGGTTGTAGGATTAAGTGCCTTTGGGGTTAAGGTCTTTGGTTTTAACCACAGACATTTGAAAAATTTGAATTAAGCTCCAGGTGCTAAATGGCTAAATAAAGGTTGAGTTTCGTGTGGTTAAATTAAGAGAAATTGGATGCTTCTACTTTGATTATGAACACATTTACTGAGCTTGTGAGGAACACTATAAAATTAAATCTGAGATTGGGGTCAAGTACCAGTCCATTATGGAAGACATAAGTGAAATCCACGAGATCAAGCACATAAGTGATAGATAGAGGAGGATAAGTTGCATCAAAAAGGCCCCTCCTCATCAAATGATTCAACTCCTTGGGGGATAATGTAGCCCACACTCCAACCCACAATCAATAGTGGGATATTTCTCATGGTTCAAGAAGAACCTCAACCAACAATAAGCTCATGAAGGAGATTTAAATTGAGTGGGAATGATAACATTTTTTCTTCACAACTATCCAAATTGAACTTAACTAGCTTAATGACATGAATTACATGGCTAATAAACTATGCTAGTTATCAAAACATTACCTTTATGGTACATCTCACATTGCTAAGATTAATAAAAATTTAAAAATTAACTAAATTATAAATTTATTTTAAATTACTACTATTATTATTAATTATAAAAAGAATTAATATATGAGTTATAGAGACATACATCTAAAAAAAACATGTAATAAGATTCTTAATCATGGATATTCACCCCATTTTACCATGGTGATTCTTTACAATACCATGGCTCAATACCATGGTTTACTAAAACTAAATTCCCAAAAAACTATAATTGATGTCTACATGGCACATAAGATTTATTTTATTTTATTTTTAACTAATCAATTTAATTAAAAGAATAGAAAATACATAATTACTTTTAAAATAAATTTAAATTAGTCTTTATAACTACTATTAAAAATATTCCATAGAGATTAAATCCTATAATCCACTTAATAATTATTAATAATAAACTAAAATTCTAAAACTTTATTCTAAAATAAACTTACTTATCGATATAATTAATCAACTTAATTTATAATTACTAAATTAAATAGTCACAGATAATTAAAAAAATATAAATAATCACATTACAATATAGTACATCTCAATTTGTCCCTTTTTTTAATTCGTGTAGTGGAGAATGAAGGACATTCATATTTTTATTTTTTATTTTTCTTTTATTTGCTTTAATATAATATCAATATATATTTATGAGTTAAATACCAGCCTAGATCCATCTTAACTTTGGATCTATCAAGCTCCGAGAGGTATCAAATCTCCATGGATCTAGGCTACTATTAAAAATATTCCATAGAGGTTTGCACTTCGAGAGATTTGATCCCTATCGGCGCTTGATAGATCCAAAGTTAAGATGGATCTAGGCTGGTATTTAACTCATAAATATATATTGATATTATATTAAAGCAAATAAAAGAAAAATAAAAAATAAAAATATGAATGTCCTTCATTCTCCACCACACGAATTAAAAAAAGGGACAAATTGAGATGTACTATATTGTAATGTGATTATTTATATTTTTTTAATTATCTGTGACTATTTAATTTAGTAGTTATAAATTAAGTTGATTAATTATATCGATAAGTAAGTTTATTTTAGAATAAAGTTTTTAGAATTTTAGTTTATTATTAATAATTATTAAGTGGATTATAGGATTTAATCTCTATGGAATATTTTTAATAGTAGCCTAGATCCATCTTAACTTTGGATCTATCAAGCGCCGAGAGGGATCAAATCTCTCGAGGTGCAAACCTCTTTTTTTGAGTGCAAAACTTGAGGAAAGGTTTGCACCACGAGAGATTTGATCCCTCTTGGCGCTTGATAGATCCAAAGTTAAGATGGATCTAGGCCGGTTTCAGTCGTGTGTGGCCAAGGAAAATCTATCGAAAATATGATTAATTTTATCAATAATATGTAAATACAAAATAATATAAATATAATAATTTTATATATGTTAAATATGTATGATATTTATCTGGTCATTTTAATTTTAAAATTTTCTTAGTTACCTCAATTTTTTGAGATGATAAATATTGTTAATAAATTTAATGATGAAACAATTTTTTAGTGCAAAGTGACAATGTACTAGTGTTGAATGATAGAAAATGAAAATAATAATAATGTAGTCAATTACAAATAGTCTTCATTGTGATCAATCTCAAATTATTTTCTTTTTCTATTCTTATTGTCACCCTTGTTAGTTTTGTCATCTTTTCATATAGATTGTATGAAAAGGAAAATTGAAATAATAAACCATTTAAATATTTAGCTTGAACTATTGTACTAAACATCATACATCGGCTCTTCTGTTTTTCAATATTAATAGGTTGATTTACTATAAACACAAATATTAATGCAATAATCGTTAATAATTTTGTGTGCTTACACTAAAATCAATGCACAATATTAATCGAGTCATTTAAAATTAATGTACCATTAATGTACATCCAATTACATCAAATCAGAAATCAACGTCAACTCTGAAATCAATGCACCTAATGCAAACAATCAAATAAGATTACAAAACAACATCTACACTCATATCAATGCATCTAATGCAGGTAATCAAATAAGATTCGAAATCAGCATCTATATTGAAATCAATGGATCTAGTGCAAGTAATAAATAATATTAGAAACCAACATCTACACTGATATCAATGTATCTCGTGCAAGCAATCAAATAGGATTACAAATCACCATCTACTTCCCTATCTCCCCCCCCTGACTACATCTGTCTTTCCCTCCATCTCTCCACTCTCTCACATCCTCCCTCTTCCTTCCTCTCTCTCCATTTCTTTCCCACATATATATCTCCCTCTCTCTTCACCCTCCAAATATGTTACTCTCTCTCTCAACATCCACACTAAAATCAATGCATATAGTGCAAGAAAAAATATGATTATAAATCACCATCCATACTCTAACCACGAATGTAGCAAGAAATCATCTTTCCATCTCCACCCTCCAACCACATCTCTTTCTCCATCTCCTCCCATACACAAAAATCAACATCTACACCGAAACTTCACTTACTCCAGTATAATCAAATAGGATTATAAATCACCATCTACTTCCCTATCTCCCCCCTCAAACTACATCTCTCTTTCCCTCTGTCTCTCCACTCTCTCACATCCTCCCCCTTCCTTCTTCTCTCTCCATTTCTTTCCCACATATATATCTCCCTCTCTTTTCACCCTCCAACTATGTTACTATCTCCCTCCCTCTCTCCTTCTCTCCATATCTCCTTCTTTATCTCTTTATCTCACCCCAAAACATATACACACTCTCTCCATATCTCCCTTGTCACTTCATCTCTCTTTCCACTTCTCACTCTCTATGTATTCCTTCTTTCCTCCCTCTCTCCCCCTCCAACTCCATCTCTCCATCCTTCCATCTCTCCTTCTATCTTCGTCTCTCTCGTCCTTCCTCTCTCTCCCCCCCCTCTCTCTCTCTCATTCTTTTCCCTTCAATTTTCTCTCTTCCCCCATAACTCTCTTCCTCTCTCTCATGTCCTCTCTCTTGTCCTTCCTCTCCTACCTTCCTCTATCTTTTCCTCTCTCTCTCTCTTTGCAATCCAATTATTTCTCTCTCTCTCTTTGCCTTCCAATCCTCTTTCCTTCCCCAACATACACACACACTCCCTCTCTCTCAACATCTACACTAAAATCAATGCATATAGTGCAAGAAAAAACAGGATTAGAAATCACCATCCACACTGAAATCAATGCATCGAGTGTAAGAAATCATCTTCCCTCTCTCCCCCCTCCAACTCCATATCTCCTTCCCTCCCTCTCTCCACTCTCTCACATCCTCTCTCTCTTCCTTCCCCTCTATTCCTTTCTCTCCCACATCTATCTCTCTCTATATCTCCCTTTCTCTCCCTCTCTTCACCCTCCAACTATGTTACTATATCCCTCCCTCTCTCATTCTCCCCCCATTTCCTCCATATCTCCTTATTTTTCTCTTTATCTCACACCCAAACATACACATACTCCTCTATTTCTCCCTTGTCACTCCCTCTCTCTCTCACTTCTCGCTCCCTATGTAAATACATTACTCTGGATCCAGAGTTTGATATTATCTATATCTACACTGAAATCAATGCATCTAGTGCAAGTAAGAAAATAAGATTAGAAACCAACATCTACATTTATATGGATGCATCTAGTGCAAGCAATAAAATAGGATTAGAAATCACCATATCAAAAGTTTACATTACTCTTGATCTATCAAAATTTACATTAGAAATCACTGTCCACACTGAAATAAATGCATCAAGTGCAAGAAATCATCTTCCCTCTCTCCCCCCTCCAACTCCATCTCTCTTTCCCTCCCTCTCCACTCTCTCACATCCTCTCTCTCTTCCTTCCCCTCTATCCCTTTCTCTTCCACATCTATCTCTCTCTCTATCTCCCTCTCTCTCCCTCTCTTCACCCTCCAACTATGTTACTATATCCCTGCCTATCTTTGTCTCCCCCCATTCCCTCCATCTCTCCTTATTTTTCTCTTTACCTCACCCCCAAACATACACATACTCTCTCTATTTCTCCCTTGTCACTCCCTCTCTCTCTCCACTTCTCGCTCTCTCTATGTATTTCTTCTTCCCTCCCTCTCTCATCCTCCAATTCCATCTATATATCCCTCCCTCTCTCCTCGTATCTCCCTCCCTCTCTCATCCTCTCTCTCTCCCTTCCTCTCTTTCCCTTCCTCTCCTACCTCCCTCTCTCTTCCCCCATCTCTCTTCTCTCTCCCTCACACTCTTTTCCATCCAATATAAAGTGGAAGAGAAATAGAAAAATATTGTATTTGGCCCTCTGTGTTAAATTTATATATGTAGGGAGAGAAGTGATTTTTCATTAGGGCAGACATTAGATTAATTAGATTAAATTTTAAATGTTAAATATTAAACATTATTTTTACATTTACGTTTACATGTTTATTGTTACCTGAGATAGGAAATGCATGTATTGTACTTTAATTTGGCCCATGGTATTTAGCTGAGGATTCACCTAAATAAAACCACCTTTTTAGTGTTCCTAAATATAAATAGGATTATGGAGTAAATATAAAAAGATGTTTTATTTATTTACCATACCTATGGTTTATTTATATTCTATTTATTTACCATACCTCTTTTATAAACATGGTATTTGGCCCATGGTATTCAGCCCATGGTATTTAAGTGGTACATTTCTATACACTTGGACATATCAAAAGTTTACATTAATTAAATTTAATAATATTAATATTATAATATAATAATGTGAATATTAGAATTAATAATAATGTTTTTTTGGCATGTATTAATAATAATTTGGCCCATGGTATTTAGCTTAGGATTCACCTAAATAAAACTACTTTTTGATGTTCAGAAATATAAATAGGATTATTGAGTAAATATAAAAATCCTTTTTATTTATTTACCATATATATGGCTGATTTATATTTTATTTATTTACCATACCTCTTTTATAAATATGGTATTTGGCCCATGGTATTCAGCCCATGGTATTAAAGTGGTAAATATATCAAAAGTTTACATTACTCACATGACATCTACACATCTATATACACTCCGACATATTAAAAGTTTACATTACACACATTACATCTACACATCTCTATATATTGGGCCCGACATATCAAAAATTTACATTACACACATTACATCTACACATCTCTATATATTGGGCTTGACATATCAAAAGTTTACATTACACACATTACATCTACACATCTCTATATATTGGGCCGACATTTACATTACACACGTTACATCTACACATCCCTATATACTGGGCTGTAGAGCGCCTCTCGGCGCAATTATATTCGACAAGAAATCAATATATTAATATTGTTTTTTTTATAAAATAATATATCAATATTATTATTATTAGTTGTTTATTTTTTAATATGGATAATCAATATAGTTTCATCTTAATTCTAGATATACCAAGCACTAATAACAATCAAATATTGCAAGATGCAAATTTTTTGTTGAATGCAAAAATTAAAGAAAATTTTACACAAATATTTAATTTTTTTTAGCTCCTAATAAATTCAAAATTAAAATGGATTTATTTTGATTTTGAATATCACATTAATAAAATGTTATATATATAACATTGAAAATAAATTTTTATTATTATTTATGATTCACATTCCACACGTTAAAATATTAATATATGTCTGAATTACATATCCATAAGACATTCTTTCTCTAGCTAATTAGTTTTGTTATATATATATATATATATATATATATATATATATATATATATATATATATATATATATATATATATATATATATATATATATATATATGTTAAATCCATATAAAATATGAATAAATTACAAATTTCCCTTAAAAAAACTTATTAATGGAATACAAATTATATCTCTCTTTATATATATAAAAAATCCATATTAAACTTTTTAACTACTAAAATATTTCTCTTTTGTTGCGAATTAAGAAATTTCTATAACTCAAATATAGATATACATGGCTTTGAAAATTTTTCTATAAATATCAAGGAGAACCCCTAGGTCCTTGCCCCAACCACATCAATATAACTAGACTACTAATGAGCCTCCAAATTAGATACAAATTAAGACCCATTTGACCTTCATTGATCACATTAAACCTACCTTTTTGCATTGGATGACATCTTTTTAGCTTTAATATGTTCATTAGGAAGATTTAGAGATAATTTCTTATTATGTGCCTAATATTATTTATTTTTGTAGAATATTGTGAGAATATTGAACATATTATGAATATTTGGAGCATGAGATAATCTAGGAACTTTCTCCATTCTACATGATGGACCAATAAATGAATAAAATATCATGAAATGATTGACAAAATTTGGAGCTACACTCATTGAGAAAATCTAGGAATGTTGTCACAACCATTGACATAAACACAAATTTCACCATAAAAAAATTTACTTACATTAACTTATCACACCACTTGATAATATATGCTTATAATATCAAAATGATTACAAAGATACCATATGTTATCAAGATATTAGTTTATAATTCATTTCATGGTTCTAAACCTTCGAACTTCCAAGGTCTTGACCTCACGATTTAAGGCTTTTAACCAAAATGCATATTTATATATTTACAAATGCCCAAAGGCATAGTTCCGACATGCATCATTGAGTACTTGTCATTATAATATTTATGGTTTCGGCTGTAATCAATTTTCAATCTTTTTAACCACAAATATTTGGGTTGTACCACGATGTTTCCACCGTGCTATGACACCACCAGCTAGGAGTGATTGCTTTGACAAATCTTAATGGAATATGGATTTCTGTGCAACACAAATAGTAAGAGATTTAAATCAAAATTAATATTTATCAATTCTGGATTTGATTCGAGTCTAATATTATTTGATAGACACCTGGCTCATTAATTGCTAAGGGCATCATATCTATTTGTGTGGCTTGATTGATACAGTCGATTGATAAACCCTGAATCCAACGGTGCTACGACAGTCCAGGGTGGTTAGGGCAACCACCCCACCCTTGCATGGTCATTCACCTCATTATACTGCTGCTTATTACTCTCAGTGGCTCTGCAACCTTCTTGATTCTAGTTGTTTATTCCTTTGCGGGTTTCATGATATTCTTATTGATGAAGTATGACAAAATCCTCCTTTGCCATGATGCGACCACGACCATGCTGTACAGGTAATTCCTGCTTCTCTTTTGCCA
Source organism: Pinus albicaulis (assembly GCA_034641835.2). Classification (NCBI taxonomy): domain Eukaryota; kingdom Viridiplantae; phylum Streptophyta; class Pinopsida; order Pinales; family Pinaceae; genus Pinus; species Pinus albicaulis. Next base: position 53,150 of record JAXQQM020079956.1, read on the forward strand.
TTATTTTCTTCCGAATTGTGCTTAACTTGTTGAACGAATGTTCGAGTGGATATGTTTTCACAGTTTAGTTTGCTGAAATTCTTATACTATCTAATTTCATATGAAGCTGGAAGTTTTCGAATACATTCCTCTTTATTTTTAATGTATAAAGGGGTTAATCCCTTTTTGTCAGTACTCTCGGATCCTATTCTTTCCGAAGATTATTTGTGCTTTGCTTTGTTGGGAGAGTTTTTGGATTTGTTCACTTCATGACATAAAGATGACACAAAATATCCGTTTTCTCGATTTTTAGGTAAACACCATACTGAGGGTTTACTTATTTATTTTATTAAATCTCTTCATTGTTTATACAATATGTGATTTAGGGGCTATGTTAATGACCTTCTACGTCAGTTTCTTTTATGTTACAGGTGTAGGTTTACCTTCGAATGAGGGATTGCTCAGTTTACTTCCAAGACTTCCTGCGAATCATTGGTAAGTTTGTAACTGCCTACCCAGTGATGTTTCCGTGCATTGATCATATCTGCCTGAGTCTGAGGACGAAACCCCCGTGTGTACAGGGTGCCTACTATTCCAGTAGGGCATGCATGTAAGTTAATTGATGTCTCGAGCCCTTCAGTTGCATGTTTTCACTTTTGAATATTATTGTTCCTTCCTTCATGTGAAGGCTTAGTTTTAGGTTTTTAAGTTGAAAGGGTTACAAGTGTTAAGAATCAAAGTTCCTTATATCTGTTATGTTTATTTTGGATGGTAATTCTCTGCTTTTCAGACTATGTCCTACTGTACATTTGATGAATCACATTATTAATCAGAAAAACCCCTTCATGGGTATTTTGCATTTTAACACGAATGATTCAGTTCAAGTTTAGTTCTGATTTCACTTAGATTTTACTTTAATATGCACCGTTTCTCCCAATGAAAATTTAATACATATATGTATGGCTGCTTTAGTTAAGTTTTTACAGAATTTACTATTTCCTTTTAAAAGGAGTTTCACAGTGTTTTACAATTTTAATTCTATGTAGTTTGTAATGAATCTTTATTTAAATAGATAACCTCTTGTACTGTCTTTTTCTTCTGCAAATTAATTGTTTAGAAGGTATTGTAGGTAATTATTCCGGCCCAGGGACTGTGACCCTTGCCCTGTCCCTTTAGGGCTCGGCTCTAAACCCTAGTGTCGTTATATGTATAGAGAATACTTGCATATGATTAAGTCCATTGTAAAATAATTCTTCTGAAATCACGTTTTTTCTTTTATGCAAAACATAATGATTCCATGATAAATTTACTTTCGCAAAACTAATAGAGAAATTTATACAATCCTTCTCATAAAAAGGCAAATTTTCAGGCTTTATCAGTATCATTTAACAAACAGAAACTCTAGTTCCTAATCATGCTTCTTTATCAGTCTACATTGTATAGTAAAAACATAAGTAGGTAATCATATATATCAAACAGAGAATCTAGTTTCCTAGATATAATTCCTTTCCAGTTTGTCCTAAATGGTAAAACATAATTCCTGATATTCATTTATACTTATCTCAAATCTGCTTCTTCTTAACTGATGGACGTCCAAACCATGAGTGAGGTGATTACGTCCTCGACTCTCCCTGTGATCCTCTCTAGAGACTTAAATAGTAGATAATTATTTTATTGAGAAAATAGGCCTTAGAATTTATAATCCAGTCTATACTTCTCTGGGTCTAGAGCTCCACTAGCATCTTACCAGCTCTGGATAACTCTCCATCAACTTGCAATTCATTGCAACTGTTACCCTTCACATCTTTCTGAATAGAACCCGTTCCCCACTTCAGGATTTTTCTTTTATCCTTTTCTGGGAAGTAACTGTTAGAACTGTCTCTATTTACTTTTACTCTGGAATCTTGGAAACATTCACCATTTAGTTAATTTATTTTCACTCAAGATAATTATCCATTTTCCTTTTATTATAAATAAATTAAATTTCTACTAACGAATACCATATTCGTTAGTCAGTTATATTAAAGAAAAAAATTAATGTATCATAAAGTCTATTTATCATAGTTAATCATAAAACGAGTTGTTACATCTTCCCCCTTTAAGATAAACACCGTCCCCGGTGTTTTCTTAATCTATCAGAAACAGCTGAGGGTATGCCTTTCGCATGAAATTTTCATCCTCCCAGGTAGCCTCCTTTGGGCTAAAGTTCCTCCACTGCACTTTAACCTGGGGGATGAATCACCTTTGGAGTGTTATTTCTCTCTGATAGAGAATACGCTGAGGCTCTACCAGGAACTCGCCATTCGGTTCTACCTGCACTAGCACAAAATAATTTTATTTAGTTCCAGCGAAAACCTTTCTTTTTTAGCAATTCATAATGTAATTAGGAATTACATGTATGTTTTGACAATGTATCACATGCTTGGGGTCATGTATGTATCGTTTCAATAGTGATACATGGAACACATTATGCACCCTTGTATGGCTACGTAGAGCTAGTCGATAAGCTATTGGCCCAATTTGTTCCAAAATTTGGAATGGTCCACAATACCGGGGAGCCAATTTGGCACAAGTACTCCACCTTAAGGTGCTCTTTTTTGGTTTAATTATTACGTACACATGATCACCCACCACAAACTCCCTAAATGTCCTTTTCCAGTCTGCATATAATTTTTGTCGGTCTTGAACTGCCTTCAAGTTTTGTCCAATTTTCCTCACCTCACGTTCCATTTATTCAAGCATGTCCGGTCCAAGCATCATCTTGGTTTCCAGACTGCTCCAATTGATGGGGGTCTGACATTGTCTTCCGTACAATGCTTCAAATGGAATCATCTTGAGAGATTATTGATACCCATTATTATATGAAAACTCCACTGAGTGCAAATAATCTTCCCATCTGGCAGGTTGTTGCATTACGTACATGCACAACATATCCTCCAAAAATTGGTTCACCCTTTCTGTTTGCCCATTAGTTTGATTGTGATGTGTAGTGCTAAACTAAATTTTCATTCCCAGTCCAGAAAATAATGTTTTCCAAAAGGCAGAGGTAAATTTCACATCTTGATCTAAGATAACGACTTTGGGAATACCATGTAGTTGAAAATTTTCTCTCATGAAGATGTCCGCAATTTGTACTATTTTATATGTAGACTGAATAGGTATGAAATGAGCTACCTTGCTAAGTCTGTCTACTACTACCATCATGGAATCATTATTTTTTTTTTTCTTGGCAACCCAGTAATAAAATCAAGGGATATGACTTCCCATTTCCATTCAGGTATGGGAATAGGCTAAAGCAATATTGCTGGGTGCTGATGTTCTAACTTGACTTTCTGGCACTCCAAGCATCAGGTCAAATATTCAGCAATGCCTTTATGCATTCCTGGCCAGAAATAGTCCTTTCTGATTGGTGTTAACATTTTCTGATGTCTGGGATGACCTGCATAAGAACTCTTATGATATTCATCCATAATCAGTTCTTTCAGGCTCTTTTGATTTGGAATAGATATCTTTTCCTAGTATACTAAGAGCTATTTTTCATTAAGCTCATAATCTGATTTCTTTCCATCACTTCCGCTTTCTCTTGCTTGCTGCCTTAAGAATTGATACTCAGGGTCCATTCTTGCTGCTTCTATAATTTTCTCCTGAAAATTAAATTCCACCTGGTTAAAGTAGAGTTCATAGATGCCACGCAATTTTATGCTCAAGGCATCAGCAACACGGTTCTCCTTTCCTTTTACATGTTGAATATCAAAATCAAATTCGCTTAGAAATGAAATACATCTTGACGGGTGAGCATTTAGATAAGATTTCTTAAAGTATCTAGTTAGACTGCTATGATCCATTTTTAACACAAATATTTTCCCTAGCAAGTAATGCCTCCATATTCTCAAAGCGTGTACTACTGCAGTTAGTTCTAAATCATACACATGATACCTCTGCTCATGATCTTTTAACTTTCTGGATTCGTATGCAATGACTTTACCCTCTTGGGTCAAAACTGCTCCAACTCTCCTTCCTTGCAGGCATCAATGCATACTTCAAATTCATTGCTTGGATCTGCCACTTTCAGTATAGGGCAGTGGTTAATAGTTCTTTCAATTTATCAAAACTGTTTTGGCACTCTTGGGTCCATTTAAAGACTTTTCCTTTCCGTTGCAAGGAGGTAATAAGAAAATATATTTTAGAGAATTATTAATGAAACGCCGATAATAACCAACCAAACCCATAAATGAGTGTATGTTTGCCACATTCTTAGGGACTTTCCACTCCGTGATCGTCTTTATCTTTTAAGGGTCTAAAAAACCCCTTCAGCTAATATAACATGTCCTAGGTATTGGATCCGCTCTTTGTAAATATCACATTTTCTAAATTTGGCATAGAGCTGATGTTCTCATAACATCTTCAGTACTATATGTAAATGCTCCTTATGTTCCTCCATATTTTTAGAGTAGATCAGTCTATCATCTATAAAAATCAAGACAAATTTATCCAAGAATGGGTGAAATATGCCATGCATTAAGCTCATGACGGTTTCTGGTGCATTGGTTAACCCGAAAGGTAACGCCACAAATTCATAATGCCCGTACCATGTACGAAATTCCATTTTCGATATATCTTCATCCTTAATTCGGATTCAGTGATACCTCGATCTTAAATCAATCTTTGAAAATATTGTTGCCCCCTTCACTTGGTCAAACAGATCATCTATGCGTGGCAATGGATACTTGTTTTTGACCGTTAATTTATCAAACCGTCGGTAGTCCATGCACATTCGCATAGTCGCATCCTACTTCTTAACAAACAACACCGGTGCTCCCAAAGGGGATACACTTGGATGAATATAACCTTTATCCATTAATTCTTGCAACTGCATTTTTAATTTTTTCAACTTCAGTATACTCATTCTGTAAGGTGCCCTTGAAACAGGTGCAACCACGGGTACTAATTCTATTGTGAAATCAATATCCCATCTTGGTGGTAATCCTGGAATACTTTCAGGAAATACATTTATGAATTCTTGTATAATAGGAATATTTTCCAACATGAGGGATTTATCCTTGGAATCTGAGAAGCCCACTTGAATTTCATAGAGTTGGCACCCTTTTCTAATGAATTTATTCAGCTATGATGCAGTAATGGGATGTAATCAAAGGAGTTTCTTGATTCCTTGCAACTCTTTCCGTGTGCCATCTTCATATTTAAAATAAATAATTTTATCTTTACAATCCACTAATGACCAATGTTTTTCTAACCAGTCCATACCCCATAAAATATCATAGGAACCCAAAGGTAATATGTTTAATTGTACAGTTATGTGCTGATCTCCTATTTCCAGTTCACAATTTGGGACTTTGGAATTAACCCTCCTTTTGGCCCCCGTATCCAACTGAACCATCCATGGGTTAAATTTTTAATTTTTCAATTTACAATTTTCGACTATGCGGGGGGTTTTTATAACTCAGACTAGCTCCAGGGTTAACCAAAATGGAAACAGATTGGGTTTGAAGCTTACCTTCCAGTTCAACCATGGTTGGTTGAAAATATGCTTTCCTATCCTCTAGAGTAGCATTGATTCTGGGTATGTTGGGTGCCACATCTCCCACTGTGGATGCCTCTTGCAGGTTGGCTGCCACTTCATTTCTCCTTCGATGAGGAAAATTCTTGAAATAATGCACTTTGCCACATCCCCAACATTGCAGTGGGGTTTTTTGTGTTTGTTCAAGGTGAGGCCTACTGGAAGCCTCTGTATGATGCTCCTTAGCTGCCCATCTGGGTTTTTGCTGATTTCTTCCAAATTGCTTACTTGCTAGATTTTTCATAGTATTCTTATAATTTCCCGATTTGCTATTTTTAAAACCTAAGGGGCCTTTCTGCCCTTTCTTAGATGGCCAACTCCTACCCATTTCTCCCTTAGCTTTGGAATGCTGATAGCACATTATGACCTTTCTTATAACCTCATCCATCGTTTTTGGGTTCAAAAACTTGATTCTTTCTTTCATGTGAGCAGGTAAACTGCTCAAGAACCTTTGTACCTTCACCTTTTCATCTCTTAAATATGGTACACATCTTAACATAGAGGTAAATTTTGTAACAAATTCATCCATAAACATTTTTCCTAACTTTAGATCATGAAATTTCGATGATTTCTCATCACAAAATCGTTCATTTAAGTACTTATCTTTAAAATACTGCTGGAATTCATCCCATGTCACGTTCTGATCTTCGATTCCATGCACCTTTTTCACCTCCTCCCACCATAACATAGCCTTTTCCCTCAATTGATAGATAGCTAGGTGAGCTTTAAGTTTTTATTTGTATTCGTAAACTTGGAAATAATTATTCATATTTATTATCCAAGCTTCTGCCATCTCCTCAGCCTATCCATCAAATGTAGGAGGTTTTATTTTTTGAAATTCCCCTTGTAATTACACTTTCTGTTTCTTCAGTTCTTGCTCATTTGAAATATTCCTAGATTCAGCTTCATTATACATTCTACTCTTGTTACTCCGTTGAGTACGACTCCCTTCTGGGTTATCATGTACTTGCTGTTGTTGTTCACCTTCTCCGTGGGTATCTGGACTAGGATGTGTAGTGTGCTGGTTCTTCTTATCCGAGAGACTCTTCATTATCTTTTCTTACTCTCTCATTAACTTCTCATTATCACTTTGGACTCGAGTCATCTCTATTTGAAGCTTCTATATTGTATCCAACAATTTATTTGTCTGGCATTGCTGCTCGTCCAATATTCTACTGGTTTGTTGGTGTTTGTCTGTGCTTAATTGTACCCACATTTCTGGGTTGACTTTAGAATTGGGCAAGAGTTGGTTTTCCCCTGTATTTCTGGGCATTTGATGACTGGTCCCTCTCCTCATGGTAAATTCTTGTTGTCCTTCCTGTCACTGTGCACATTTTTGAACACAAGATAAAATGTAATCATCCATGTTATTGTGTTAGCCCATCTGGCCCCAACATGTAACCATGCTCTGATACCACTTGTCACAACCATTGACATACACACAAATTTCACCATATTTTTTTTTTTTACTTACATTAACTTATCACCCCACTTGATAATATATACTTATAATATCAAAATGATTATAAAGATACCATATGCTATCAAGATATTAGTTTATAATTCATTTCATGTTTCTAAACCATTGAAATTCCAAGGTCTTGACCTCACGATTTAAGGCTTAACCAAAATGCATATTTATATATTTACAAATGCCCAAAGGCATAGTTTCGACATGCATCATTGAGTACTTGATATTATAATATTTATGGTTTTAGCTGTAATCGATTTTCAATATTTTTAACCACAAAGATTTGGGTTGTACCACAATGTTTCCATCGTGTCACGACACCACCAGCTAGGAGTGATTGCTCTGGAAAATCTTAATGGAACATGGATTTATTTGCAATAAAAATTGCAAGAGATTTCAATCAAAATTAATATTTATCGATTCTAGATTTGATTCAGGTCTAATATTATTTGATAGGCACCTGGCTCATTAATTGCTAAGGGAATTACAACAGTTTGTGTGGCTTAACCGAGACCGTTGATCGATCAATCCTAAATCCGATGGTGCTAAGGCAGTCCGAGGTGGTTAGGGAAACCACCCCACCCTTGCGTGGTCATTCACCTCATTCTACCACCGCTTACCACTCTCGGTGGCTCTGCAACCTTCTTGATTATAACTGTGTATTCCTCTATGGGTTTCACGCTTTTCTTGTCGATGAAGTATGACAGAATCCTCCTTTTCCATGCTGCGACTACGGACATGCTGTACAGGTAACTCCTGCTTCTCTTTTTCCATTATTTTCTTCCGTATTGCGCTTAACTTGTTGAATGAATGTTCGGCTGGATATGTTTTCACAGTTTAGTTTACTGAAATTATTATACTGTCTAATTTCATATGTAGTTGGAAGTTTTCAAATACACTCCTCTGTATTTTTAATGTATAAAGGGGTCAATCCATTTTTGTCAGTACTCTCGGATCCTATTCTTTTCGAGGATGCTTTGCGCGCTGCTTTGTTGGGAGGGTTTTTGGATTTTTTCACTTCAGGACATAAAGATGGCACAAAATATCAGTTTGTTCGATTTTCAGGTAAACACCATACTGAGGGTTTCTCTATGCATTTACTTATTTCTTTTATTAAATATATTCATCCTTTACACAATATGTCATTTAGGGGCTGTGTTAATGACCTTCTACGTTGTTTTCTTTTATTTTACAGGTGCAGGTTTAGCTTCAAATGAAGGATTGCTCAGTTTACTTCCAAGCCTTCTTGCGTATCATTGGTAAGTTTGTAACTGCCTACCCAGTGACGTTGCTATACATTGATCATATCCGTTTGAAGTTTGAGGGTGAAACCCCCATGTGTACAAGGTGCTTCTATTCCGGCATAGCTTACATGCAAGTTAATTGATGTCTTGGGCCCTTTAGTTGCATGTTTTCTCTTTTGAATCTTATCGCTCCCTTCATGCGAAGGCTTAGTTTTAGGTTTTTTAGTTGAAAGGGTTACAAGTGTTAAGACTCAAAGTTCCTTATGTTGGTTATGTTTATTTGGGATTGTAATTCTCTGCTTTTCAGACTGTGTCCTATGGTACATATGATGAATCACATTATTAATCAGAAAAAACCCTTCATGGGTATTTTGCATTTGAACACGAATGATTTGGTTCAAGTTTTAGTTATGAGTTCTCTTAGATTTTACTTTATATGCACCGTTTCTCCCAATGAAAATTTGATACATATATGTATGGCTGCTTTAGTTAAGTTTTTATGGAATTTACTGTTTCCTTCTAAAAGGAGTTTCAAAATGTTTTACGATTTTAATTCTCTGCAGTTTGTAATGAATCTTTATTTATATTTCTATATATAACCTCATGTGCTGTCTTTTGCTTCTGCAAATTCATTGTTTAGAAGGTATTGTAGGTAATTATTCCGGCCCAGGGACCGTGACCCTTGCCCTGTCCCTTCAGGGCTCATATCTAAACCCTAGTGTCATTATATGTATAGATAATAATCACATATGATTCAGTCCACTATAAAAGAATTCTTCGGAAATTACGTTTTTTATTTTATGCAAAATAGAATGATTCCATGATAAATTTACTCTCGCAAAACTAATAGAGCACTTTATACTATCCTTCTCATAGAAAGGTAAATTTTCAGCCATTATCAGTATCATTTAACAAACAAAAACTCTAGTTCCTAATCATGCTTCTTTACCAGTCTACATTGTATAATAAAAACAAAACTAGGTAATCATATATTTCAAATAGAGAATCTAGATTCCTAGAAATACTTCCTTTCCAGTCTGTCCTACATAGTAAAACATAATTCCTGATATTCATTTATACTTATCTCAAATCTGCTTCCTCTTAACTGATGGACCACCCAACCATGAGTGAGGTGATTACATCCTCGACTCCCCATGCGCTCCTCTCAATAGCCTTAAAAAATAGATAATTGTTTTATTGAGAAGATAGGCCTCAGGATTTCTAATCCAGTCTATACTTCTTTAGGTCTAGAGCTCCATTGGCATCTTACCATCTCTAGAAAACTCTCCATCAACTTTCAATTCATTGCAGCTGTTACCCATCACATATTTCTGAACAAATCCCCTTCCCCACTTCAGGATTTTTCTTTTATCCTTTTCTGGGAAGTATCTGTCAGAGCTGTCTCTATTTACTTTTACTCTAGAATTTTGGAAACATTCAACATTCAGTTAATTTATTTTCACTCAAGATAATTATCCATTTTCCTTTTATTATAAATAAATTCAATTTATACTAACGAATACCATATTCATTAGTCAGTTATATTAAAGAAAAACATTAATGTATCATAAATTCTATTTATCATTGTTAATCATAAAACAAGTTGTTACAACTGTGTTCCCTAAGTTCCTACTGTTGGGAACCAAACCCTCTTTTTAAGGGATTTTGGAGGGGAAAGATGCCCCCTTTCAAGTAGGATGCTTACCCATCTATTTTTATAAGTACCAATTCAAATTTTCCTCCAAGGGCTTATTTTGGAGAAAATATGTTATTTAGCAACTCTTCTTTCATTTGTAGCAGAGATGTACTTGGATTGATTCAAATAATGAAGTCTTGTGTCATTTTTCGCTTCTAAAGCTTGATTTCCTTCATAGGACTTTGAGTATCCCTAGGATTGACCATCCCAGGACCCTCAGAGCACTACTGTACAATTTCTTTATCTTCTTTGAATATTTTCACTTGTATCTTCTATTCTTATTTTTCCAATTTCTGCATTTAGTATTCATATTTCATTTGCTGTAGGTTATATTGGTTAAATGATCGAAGTGAGTTTTTTGTCAGGTTTTTTATGAATTCACCAACATTATTCATATTTAGAAAGACCTTGCAAAGTCATATCCATGATTTATCTACTTAGATTGGTTTACTAGTTCACAATTTTGAAAATTTTGGAAGTATCTTGTAGCAAAATAGTAGTATTTTTTTGATAAATTTTATCACGTGTTAATAAAATTATTTCAATTTGATTCTAATTGGATTAGAACTTAAAAATATCCAACTTAATAACAAAATTTTCACTTGATTAGCCTAGACATTTGGGCCCTTAGATTAACTTACTAGTTCATTTCTTTAAAATTTCTAGTTTCTAGTCATAATTTTATGCTATTTATTAGCACATGTTAACGAGGATTTTTTGAGTTTATTCCACTTGGATTTATTCCTAAAAAAATCTACTTAATTACAAAATTTTCTCCATAGAATTTGCACTGGACTAGGTTAGGAATTTTAACTAGCTCACTAATTCTTGAATTTTTGGTTTTTAGAGTAGTAATTTTATGCTATTTTTTAACACATGTTAACATGGGCATTTTTGAATGATTCCACTTGGATTGGAGTCCTAGGAAATCCTAATTAATATTTTTTTTTTTGTATCATCTCATTTGCATTAGATTTTCTTGGGCATTTGACAAGTTAACTCAAGAAGTAACAATCTTATAACAATCCTGCAGCAATTTTTTTTCGAGATCTTCCTTGCCCATATTCACACGAAATTCATGGTAGGAGTAGATTTATAGCCAAAAAATGCTCTGAGACCACTTTGGTTAAGTTGATACTTAGTTATGTCGTCATTTAGCTCTTACATTGCTTGCTTCTTGAATGTTGATTTCTGCAATTAGTCTAGATTTACTTTTCAACAAAAGTAGAATAGATTTTCTTATTGTTATTTACCTTTTTTTCAACTTAGAATTGGTAGATTACTTAGATCTTGGCTCATTTGAAGTTGTTTCATTTCCTTCTTTCAATTTCATCAAAGGGATTTCAAACCAGGAAGAGGAAGGTGTCTGCTGCACATATAATGCTGACCCCTCTTAAGTTTGTACGAACCCCAGGTTGATAATTTAAGTTGGTAGCCTTGGGAGTTACAACATTCTTGTTGCAATACTAGGGCTCATAAATTTTTGGTGCCGTTTCCAGGGAGGGTGTCAAATAAAGCACTGTCTTGGTCATGGAATGATTCCTTCTTTCTTTTCTCCATTCATATTTTCTACAAAAATAATAAATTCCATTAGCATTATCATTCAAGTTTTCTTATATATATATATATGTCTTCAATACCACAACCCCCCATTTGATCACGTGGTGTAGTAAGAATCACATCACTATCCACTTATGTAGGAAGAAGACGAAGAGGTGGAAAAGAGGGTAGAATAAAGGAATGGAGATGATGAAGAAGATCCTCTTGGATTTCCCTCAGGATATTGATATCAACGTTCATATGAATAATATCCATCCATATTTTCTTCCCAAATTCCATGGTATGAGGTTAGAGGATCCAAAAACATTTCTCTTTGAATTTGAAATACTTTACAGATCTTATGGTTACTTATTAAACACTCAAAAATTGAGATTGTTTCTGAAAACACTAAAGGATAGATATCCTAAATGGTTAATGAGTTTAGGGACTAATTTGATAAGATCATGGAATGATATGTAAATGATATTTCTAGAAAAATATAAAGATCAAGATATTATATAAGAAATATTTAGAATGATTCAAAAAGAGGATGAGAGCCTTGATGATCTAATAGAGAGATTCATGTATAATTTTAAGAGAGAAAAATTACATAATTTAGGATTTGACATGCTAAAAACCCTCTTACTTAGAACAATTTTGGATGAGTGGATTGATCTCCTTGATCTCATGAGTAGAGGCGATGTATATCAATTATAATTTCATAAAATTTGTGAAATATGAAAGCGCATATCAAGAGTAAGGGAAAGAGTAAGTAAATCAACATCGAGATTGGTAAGTCAAGCTGAACTTGGAAATTTTCTTAATAACTTAAACATAAAAATTCTTGGCAATATAAGTGAAAAAGTAGAAATGTTAAGAATGCAAATTGAGAAAAAAGAGGACGTTGATATTTGTGTTATCCATGCAGAATCACATGCTACTAAATATTTCCCATCATTACCAAGGTTGAAGGAAGTTCACGAGGAAGACAATGGAGCAATTAAATCACCAAAAAAACTCTATTATGTGGCTCCAAGAAGACCATAGAAACCTAGTCAACCTAGTATGCTGTAGGAATCCAATTCACAATTTCAAGGTTATACACAACCATCTCAAAGTAATTAGAACACACCCTTTCCTTGGAAACCTTGTCCATATCAACCCAAAAACCAATCTTGAAAACAAGGTTGGCAAGGAACTTATGGGGAAATCCACAATATCCTCAATATTTTCCCCAATATCCTCCATACTCAACTCCATGCTATCCCTACCATCCACCTCCACCTCCACCTCCACCACAACCTCAACCACATCCATATCAAAGATCCAATCCCACTCCATTTCTGAACCCAAGCAATAAAGTAACTTAACCCACTTAAAGTGCTGAGGTAACCTACTTCCAAACAAATGCTCTTGATATAAATAGTATTCATATTAGATCAGGAAGAGTATTGCAAACAAGCGATTCTCCCGATGTCATTGAAGAACCACATCCAAAAGAAGAATATATAGAATAATCACGTACCATTTGATGAAGGGAATTCATTGGAGCCTGAGATTGAAGAATTTCTACTATGCCTATCATCAGATCCTTTATGTGTTCAAGGGACTAATTAGAAAATAGTAGAAGATTTGAATGAAATGGAGGAAGAAGGTATATAGAATGATACATAGGAGCAAGTGAACCAAGGGCATCAAAACTATATTGAACTTTGGTTCCTAACAATCACTAAATAAGGGAAACACTCTCTTTAACAATGTTTGGCATCATCAAACTCAAAGCAGTTGGTCTCTCATACTCAGGTACATTTCAAATCATATTTCGAGCCTACACACGATTTTATCTACCATCTTGTTATGCACATGGATCCATTGGAAGTATTCCTATACTTGAGAATAAATAGGAAAAGATGAAAAGAAAAGAAAAAATAAAATGTCAGGTGAAAACCTCCCTTGAGGCACCTGATATTGACTCACTGATTGAAAACCTATATGACACAGTTAGTGGGTTGGAAAAAAATAGAAAAGATAAAGAAGGAAAGAAGATCCTAGGTGAAAACCTCCTTTGAGGCGCCTAGGCAGACCTACTAGTTGAAAGCCTCATCGAGGCAACTAATATACCTAGAGAAAAAAAAGAAAAAAAGAAAAAAATGAAAAGAAAAAAATGATTCTTTTCCCCAGGTATCTATCTCTTATGAATGTAGGTTCTCTCCAACCTCTAAAAGTAGCAAGAACAAGTTAGTGCAATAATAAAAAGCTGATAAAAAATATAGTAAAAGGAAGTCAAACTTAGGCTTTCATCTCCTTTTCCAAGATGCTCCAATGAGACTAAGGCCATGTAAATCCATCACCCTCATCCATTTCCAACATTCACCCGTCATTCCTATGCCTTTCCCATTCATTTTCCTCACTGTCCTATAACTGCTACAGGAAAGTTCTGTGTTGTTACAAGATTGAAAAAAATACAAGGCACAAATAGTTTTAGCATATCTCGAAAAAAATGCATCCATTGGCCAAGATTTTTTATATAGAGATGTATAAGGATGATGGAAACATGATAAAAAAATTTCAAATGATTCCAATCTACTGTTCGAGAGATATGGATTAAACAAATTTAATGCAAGATTGTCCTGTATTGTTACAAGATTGTCTGGATTTGCTACAGGATTGTGATCGACATAGAGAGAGGGGTCAGATATTATGTTTCCTTCACCATCTCCCATCCTCCACACCATTTAGCCACTTCCCCATCCAAAATTTCATCTATGTTCATGCAAAAACCCATTTTCACCCCTTCTTCCATAGTCTTCACCACCACCAAAGTCTCCAATCCTTGTCCATGAGATCATCATGAATTATCAGAGATTCTGAATGCATTTCATGAAGGGTATTGTGATTTTGGAGGGGTATGTCTAACTTCTACAGGAAATAATCGAATCTTGTAGCAGGTTACACAAACCCTAAATAACCATAATCAGAAACACTTCACAACACCATAATGAATACTTAGCCATACTGAAGCATTGAAGTGCCATATTTGTGATCTTGGGAAGACACACAAATATTAAGGAGCTGCTACAAGGTAAATTTTCACCTCCAACAATAGTAGAGCGATCCACCATTTGAAGAACCTGCATCATTAGACTTTGCTCAGTCAGACACCTATAAGAAAACATATACATTTTTTTTCAAAGCAGGGCTAGAGCATGAAGCAACTAGCATGGAAAATGACACCTCAAAATAATCAGATGATCCAAGTGGAAATTGGTGGCCACCCTCCTATTCCACCTAGACCCCCAGTTGGTTTCATCTGTTTCCTTGATTATAACAACATTTACTATTTTTAGAAAATTTTCAGGTCCTTAGCTTCCAAAGCTATTTTGACCCACTAAATGACATTTTTTGAGGTCGGCTACAAGCTTGCACTAGATCTTGTAGTACTCAGAGAGATATTTCCAACAAGGTATCTTACGTGCTAAACAGAGATCATATGACCAAGTTATGACCCCGGGAAGTCAGGTGCCAAAATAACCCCAATGAGGCTGATAAACTCTTGGCGTTCCATCTCCTAGGGTTAGGGTTTTGATTGTTTAGGGTTTTCTCTTGTTGTTCAATAATAAAAAAGGCCCTTAAGCCATATTTTAACCTATTTTAGAGGCATGTAGCCTCCACATATCTTCTCAGAGATAAGCTACCATCGATAGAGCTATTTTATTTCCATTATGCTTGTAAGCATTTTTCAATTCTTTGATATTAGTGAAATGAAGACTTATTTCTGCTACATCTCTGTGTTTATATTTATATTTTCATTCTGTTGCATTCCTACATAAATTTAGATAAGTGGTATCAAAGCAGTCTGCTCTTTCTCTATTTTTCTTTGCATGTCCCTAAAGAGGTCAGGGTATAAGGAGTTAGGGATCGAACTGGTTGAACCTTTGCAAGAACAACATCACAAACCTTGACGACCTCCCATGGAAGAAGAAAATAAAGACAAGGGAGAAGGATATACTTTCAAAATATTGCTTTAGGAAGCCCTCAAGCGACAAAGGAACACGATCATGAATAACTTTTCCCAGATCCTTCATCGGATACCCACGTGCAACACACCTTGATCCAACATCCACTCTGTAGGCACCACTCCATTTAAGGTAGAATTCAACTTTGACATTCCCTTATTTTAAGGCTAGATAGATGCATACACCGTATATAAATGGTTAAATCTGTTGGAAGGATATTTTTCGGTTCATGTTTTTTCCAATCGGGAAAATATTACTTTTTCACTCCTCAAACCCGGCCCCATGTTAAGGATTGATGGGAAGCCTACTGTAAACAGAGGGATAAGAGAGAACTTGTTAGCACATTTCTTTGCTAATTCATAATTTCATTTCATATTTTTTGTTTTTAGGATTAAACTTAAAAAATTTCAAAATTTTAATTTTTTTTATTTGCTATCGGAAATTTCGAAAGCACCAATTTTAGTCTTTTTGGACTGTTTGTTATTTTTTTGTTTCTATCTTTTTATTTTTATTTCCGATGTTTCCGGAAATTTCGGAACCATACTCTGTTTTTAAAAAATAAACGACAAAGTGCATTCGCTTTTACCAAGCCACGTGTTTTAGTGTAAATACGCACAAAATCTTTTTAAAATATTTTCATATCTCATGATAGGTGTCGTATGCAGTCAGTCTAGCTCAATTCAAGTCGTAATATACGTTATGCCTATGTGTCAACCGCAATAATGCACTTAACCGTTAATCCCGTCTGCCTATTAACTCCAAGTCAGTTAGACGTATGTCAAAGTACGTGTTTTTATGAATGAAGGAGATCATGGTCATCACGCTTAACGCCATAACTGTTTGGCTGGTTGCATAGAAGTGCTGTTGGAAATTTCAGCCAATTAACAACAAGACAGCGGAGGTGACTGTTAGTCACAGATTTGCTTGTCTCAAGCCAGATGGAGTTATCAATACAAAAATACGCAACCAATTGAAGGTAATGATGGATTACCACATGGTTCACATCACGGTGAGAGATATTTTCAATTATGAAGGTTGATTTGCATGGGGTAATGAACCATAGCTTGGTTTTAAAACCACTGAAAAAGCAGGAGCACTGTCATTTGAAGTTTTAGTTGTTGGAGATCGAATTTTTTAAGAGTCATAGTTTGAGGAGGAGTTTGGATTTCAGACAGGATTCCAAAGGTGAATATAAGCAACACTTATAAGGTAAAACTCCTCCAACTCTACAACCTATCAGTTGCAAGAGACAAAATCATTTATTTTCTGAAGATGACTAAAAAAAGTGGAAAAATAAATCGAATTGAGCCACAAGGTGCAAAAATAGTGGATGCAAATTCGAGGGTAAGAAGCTTGTTTATCCAGTTAGGGTGGTATTCTCTATGCACCAGGTTAGGGAGCTCTCATTCAGGATTAGCTCAAGTGTTTGCTAACTCTTTTAATGGGAAATAAGCCATAGTTTATGGCCTTACCTTGCAGGTTTTTGAAGACTCCATTGATGAAGCCTTTAACATTCCACAGGAAGGAGAAAGGTGGTTTAAAGGGTAGGTTATCACAGGAGGAGGTCTCAATAGATTTCTCAAAGATGCACATAGATATCCAAATTGGGCCAAGGGCATTCCAAGTAGCTATCTTAAGAATGACTAGGCATAAGCTATTAAGATTATCAAGATATACCTCACTTGTGAAAGGAGGTATACATTTGTGTTCCTTTATCACATGAGGTTTCTTTTTCATGTTGTAGGTATGAATACATTAAATCTGCCATATTTCTTGTTGAAAATACCGACAAAGATGTCAGCAAGGGTTCAAAATCACACTGCTATTTCAGAGTATAGATTGTATCATCAAGCTTTAATCAAAGTTCTAATTGAAGAAGAGTTGGTGAAGAGAAATCAAACTTGGGACCACTTTTTGTTTTACAGGGCAAGCGAACCTGCACCTACACCTCCAGTTTCACAACCCCACCCTCAACCTTGCAAAAAGAAGAACAAAGAGAAAGGCCAAAAACTAAAATATATATAAGAAGTCCAAGGATAAGAAAGAAAAGGTTTCTGTAGTTAAAGCTGAGAGAAAGTTGGAAAAGGGAGAGAGTTCCTCAGCAAGTAAACCCAAATCTATGAAAATAGTGCTCCATGTTCCTCCTTTTCCTAATGTATACACGAGAGCCCAGAGAGGAAGGTTTGAAAATGTAGATAAATCAAAAGCACAGGCGCTACTAGAAATTTTGGAAGCACATATTCAACAGAAGTTGTAGAAAGGGTATCAACCTACACAATCAAATAAAGAACTCCTCAAGGATGTTGGATATGACATAAGTAGTAAGAAGAAGAAGGAAGAAGCCAAACCTGTTACTGATACCAAAAGAGGCATACTAGAGATAGCAACAATTTTAGGCTTAGGTCCAAGGAACTATATAATCCAAGCCTAATGACAAAGGTCATTGATATTGAAGGTAAACCTGAAGGTTCAAAGACAGGGAAATCCATGAAGAAAAATAAGAACAAAACCCCTTCAGAGCAACACTCAGAGCCCTCAAAGAGAATAAAAACAAAAAAGGGTTCTAAGGAGGAGAAAGACACTGTCAAGGAAGTATCCACAAGAGAAACTAGATCCAGATCAACTGTTGACAAAAAAACATACTTGGATAAGCTTACTGAAGCTGCAACACACATAGAGGAAAGGTAAAAAGGTTTTTTGATACAAGTACCTTTTTTCTTATCAGTTACAATTTTGAACAACAACTTAACGTGTCAAGGAATATAAGTCTGCACAGTTTTTTTAGCATTTTCTATGTATTTTTGAAAAAGAAATAGGGTGCTACTAGAAATTTTGGTAGCATTCCAGATTTTGCGCAGTTACAGGTTTTTATCGAAATTTCTGGTAGCACTTGTTTTAACTGAATTTTGGCACCTGTCAACAATTTTTTCTGAGCCAATTAATGATGGATAAGAACCCATAACCAAATGGATAATACAAGTGATGGTGAAGGGTGGTTATGAGGTTGTTGGAGGTCTTATTAAATGAATCTACATGGTTATTTAAAGACTCAATACACAAGGAGATAAATTAGCAGAAAAATGGGCAACATGACAACACACTCAATATTTCAGCCCAAATTTCTTCTCTTCTTTCTTATCCATCTGTCCTCTCTGTTATATTTCGATGGGATAAGGCTGTAATTTATTTTGACACCTATGTAATGCTATAATTAATGTTTCCTTATTTTTAGAAGATATGGAGTTGGTGCCTCTCTTGCTATATATACCACTTGTAAATTCCATTTCCAGGTTGGATGTTGGTCTACCTAAAGAATGAATATTGTAAAAAGCCTTTTTGCTTCATGCTGGAAGATTTTTTGAATCAAGGAACATCTAATGTGTGGTGCGTTTTTTTCTTTGTTAATTTCTTCTAAAATATGAATTGCAACAACTAGTAAGGTGTGAGTGAGAACTATTAAAGGATTTAACAGTAAATTATATTATTTCAGTTTTCTGCAAATTATATGTGTGTTATATAACATGTCAGTGAAGATTTTATATAGGATTTGTGAAATAATTTATACATGCAATCTATTTTATGATTGTTGTTTACTTTGCATAAACAAATTTTGTGTAAAGAGCCATCATCATAGTTGTGTGACTGATTTAGGATAGGAATATTTCCTGGTGTTTTAGCTCCTAGAGACAACCTTGAGTTGAAAAATACCAATGCCTAGGACATCTTAAATTCAGAGGTTAAAGATGGGCAATAGTATGAATACCTTTGACAGGATATAATTCAAGAGAATAATGGTTTTGGTGGTTCATGGAGTGAGAAGGTATTGGAGTCGATTCATGTGAATTCCTTATACCGTGTGAGGGATCAAGAGGCTATGAGGCTTAGTGACTTTTAAATGGGCCAAGTATAAAAAAATGAGCAAAAATCTTGAAAATATGAAGAGGTGTTGAGGGAGAATGGAGAAGGAACCCACGAGAGACATGCTTAAGAGATTTAAGAATCTGTCCCCTATGAAATCAGAGGAAACACATATAAATGAAATATGGATAAAAATAGAGGTTCGTGGAGAGCGAATTAAGGTAATAAAACAAGCTTAATTACATGAGCATTAACACCTAAGCTTTATAATGATACGAATTCATGAATAAAATTGCGGATCACTGACAACTACATTAGACAAAACATCAAAGAAAAATAGCATGAAAGATGATTACACATGAAAAGGAGATTACTGATAACAAAGAAAACAAATACATACTGCTCATTACTCCATTTGGAATCCAAACATCAGTTTTGTATTATATTGAGTTCAAACATTTCTCTCGAAAATGTATCTTAGAGCACAAGGAGCACAGTCATACAAAACTACAGCAAAATTCTTCCAAAATTCCAAAACCCCCCTCTCATCTTAGAACTTTCTATATATAGAGTTTTCCTGGAGGGTCTACGGTACTTGATCATTTATGATCGACCCGTATCTATGAAATCAAAACATGCTACCTAACTTGCAGAGTGTTAATTGAACAATTACTTATGTACTGAGAGAAATAAAAGGGAATGGGGGAGAATTAAAACGGGGATGGAGTGAAATTGAGATTTCACTAGCAAAATCATCAAAATTAAATCAGAAAGAGAAAGGAAATGGTCGCCCATTGAGGCAAATTACAGGGGGCCTTTATAACTGGACGACGAGGAGCAGTTGTAGGTGGGCAGGCATGGCCGTCATCACACAGTTTCTATTGTTACTTGAAAGTCCTCTGATGTCCACTCAATCTGTTGTGAAGTGGTAGTCATACCACACATGCCTGTTTCTTTGACGAAGAACTCCTGATCAACCTGAATAGACCACCCCTACTTGTTCCATGCATAAGCCTGTTCTGTATTTGAATTGCAAACCAGAAGCCAGATTTTGGAGGGGGGCGAAAGTTTTTTGTGGTATTGGATGGGGAAGGTGCGAAATGAAATGAGGATCGTTGAATGTATGGCGGGCATGCAGAGATGGAGGAAAGATGGAGAGCGATGAGGAGAAGGTAATGACGTGGCGAGGAGGTGGGCCCAGACTTGACCCTTTCTATATTTTTTCTACCCGAGTCCCTTTGGTCGTTTTCAACCCTTTTTGAAGCCAAACAGCGTAAAAAACCATTCACCCAGACTTGAAACCCTTTCGGCCTTTGCTCTGAAATACATCGCATCCGCCAACATCGCACTTCACACTGTGCAGGACTTAACATTTACCCTTTGCATTTTAATATTTAAAACTTGCGACGCACGATTTGTGATCGAGCCCCACCGGGCATCACACATCTTACGTCAGAATTTTTAACATTAATCTTGGCAGTTAACTTGTAAAACTTGTGATGCGTGATCTGCGCTCGGGTCACATCACAAGTTAAATCTTTTAACTTTCGAGGGTTAACTTTTAAATTTTGCAAAATGTGGGGAAGAGGGATCCACTGCTAAATGCAGCAAAGTTTTTATGAATCGGTGAAAATTTTAAGGCGGTAAGTATTATGGAATTTATATGATATTCATATGAATTGCAACGGCTTATGAATCAGGAGTGGAGCTATGGAGGTGGGGTCGGTTTATCGCATCGCAAAGCTAAATGGATAAACTTGCGGGTGCGCACAATGGTAAGTCAAATGCGATGTGATATCACAATCACAAATCAGTGATTGCAATATTTAGAGTTTAGTATCCATGCCAAACACGTAGAGTTTGCGAAATGCGATGAGGGCCCACTTTTGATAGCGATCATGAATTGGGAAGAGGAGCAAGGGAAAATAATGAAAAGGAAAATTTTGATGTTTTTGAAAAGAAAAATGAAATGGAAAGGGAAAGGGCGGCGGGGATTTGGTCCCATCAAAGGTTTGAATGGGTTTTGTTGTATATATGATATAACGATAAGGCTTAATATAACATGGATGTTCGTGGAATGCTTTCCCCTTTCACAGTTTTTCCCATCTTCACAACTTGACCTGCATGCATGCACGACTCGACACGAACACATTCAAGTCTCTGACATCTGATCTATGATTTCCCTATAGGGAACACTGTTCCATGTCATGTACAGTCATGGGCTAACACTTGGAATAGGTACCATCTATCCATCTTCTCTATTTGTACACTCTAATCCATATACTACCAATTTAGCCACACAATTTATACTTGCCACATCTTGCCAAATGCATGAAAGTCTTAAAGAATATAAAAATTATTTCAAAATGTTTGAGAAACCATCCCACCAATCAAAAAACCCTTTTAAAATTTGAAATGAACTATGATGTGTACGAATTACTCCTTATGCAGTCAAGGAGTGACTCCTTGCGCTAACAAAAACCTCACTATTTAAGCTGCACTCACTTGGAATTATTTCTGAGACACCATCAAGGAACAATATTACCCCGTGGGGAGTTATGAGGATAAGCGTATACAATGGACAACATTGTGAAAACAAAGGGATCAAGATGTGCATGAGTTGATGAATCTTTTCCATACCCTACGCTCAATGTTGGGTATCAAAGATTTGGAAAAAAATCTGGTGCTCAAATACCGTAGTTTCTTACACAATACATTCAAGAGGAAATGGAGTTCCTCGACATCTCCTCTCTTGGTGCAACATACCACTATGTTGCCAAGATTGAGAAAAAATTCAAGCAGAAGAAGTGAGACTTTGGATATGTGAACCCAAAGTAGAGAAAATGCACACCTAAGCCACAGAGAAAAGGGCAGAGTTAGGCCGAATACCCGTAGGAAAAATATTTGAAGCCTCAAGCCAAGAATAATGGGAAGTTGAAGAAGGAAACCAACAAGTGGTACGAGTTCCATAAAACTCCCACTCACAACACAAACGAGAGTCGCACAAAGCAGGCTCTGGTGGCTAAGCTGAAAGAATCAGAGAGGATGCATGCTATGATTCTGAGCCCAAAAATGACAAGGGAATAGACAAAGGAAGGTAGATCATTGACACAAAACACACTACGACAGTAGCCACCACCGAGCCCCAAGAAGCATAACCTGAGGATCTAGAGGAGGGGGAGCACATCTTCCACTCGAAGATGTGGGTAAAGTGTTCACCGGTGCCGTTTATTATTGATAGTGGGAGCCAAAAGAAACTGATCTCAATCGAGGTATTTAAGATATTGGAGTTTTCAACAACACTTCCCACTACCGTACACCATTGGGTGGCTTCCCCAAGGGCGAGATCTCCATGTCAGCCAATAGTGATGCTTGCATTATATCATCAAGTCCTTTCAAGATGAGGTATTGTGCAACACTTCCCATCTTAAATTCTGTGATTTTTTATTAGGCCAGCGATACCTATGGAAACATCATGTTGTATATGAATCTAGACCTCGTTATCTTATTATTACTTTGGGTCAGAAGTTGTACAGGATACCAGAGGTAGCGTTGCCTACCACCTTTTCTTTGATCTCTGCTAAACAATGCAGTAATATCATTTCCTAGACCGGGAAATTTGTCTTCCTTATGATTCAGCCTAAGAACAAGAGAAAGATTATGGCCACATCCACAACTTCCAGACATATATCCTCTACATGATAGAAACAAATGGACAAGGTCATGGTGGAGTACAGGGACATCACCTCGCCCAAAATGGTACCTCTACATTGTCAGGTCAAGCACTCCATCGATCTAACCCTAGGCACGCCACTACCCAATGGACCGATATACCGATGCTATGTCCTATATAACGATGAAATCAAGAGGTAGATTTAGGAGCTATTTTAGAAAGAGCACATCAGACCAAGTTCCTCATCCCGTGGGAGCCCGATCGTGTTGGTACAGAAGAAGGATGGAACCTGGAGGCTTTGTATTGACTATCGAGAACTGAATAATATCACTGTCTGGAATAGGTATCTAATCCCACATATCGATGACCTTTTGGACCAACTCAAGGGGGCCAAATATTTAAGAAATATTGACTTGAAGTCCAGTTACCACCAGGTACCAATCGAGCCCTTTGATATGTGGAAGACAACCTTCAAATACAAGGAGGGCCTTTTTGAATGGGTGGTCATGCCTTTCGGGTTGACGAATGCCCCGGTAACCTTCACGAGGCTAATGGATGAAATCTTGTGGCACATCACCAACTCATTCATGGTAGTATGTTTGGAAGAAATCCTGATCTTTAGTCAAATTTGGAAGAGCACCTACATGATATTCGACAAGTCATCCAAACCTTGTGACAATACAAGTTGTGTGCCAATCTGGAGAAATGCACTTTTGGCATGACTTAGGTTCAATATCTGGGGTACATCATTGATGAGAGTGGTGTGCATGTCGACTCAACAAAGAGAAAATTTATTTGGTATTGGCCAACCTCAACCACTCTAACAAAGCTCCACAACTTTTTGGGTCTTTCCAATTTCTACTGCAGGTTTGTGTTGGGTTTCTCTCATATTACTTGGCCTTAGAGTCAAGTCACCAAGGGTGGAGTGAAAGAAAAGTTATTTTGGTTTGAATCCCAACAAAAATATTTTTTTCCCGAGTTGAAACATCGCTTTTATGCTGAACCGGTGCTCACATTACCATACCTGCAACAACCATTTGAAATTGAGACAAATGCCTCCGAATATGATGTTGGCACAATTCTTACTCAGCAGGGGCATCCAATGGAATATCACAGTGCGACACTTTCATACACAGTCCGAAAGTATCCAACCTATGAAAAATATATGTATTCCATTATGCAGGCTTGCTGACAGAGGAAGAATTAAATTATGGGGAAGGAAATGATCATCCACACAGACCACTGACTCCTATAATTCATACAAACACAAGGAACGTTGCAGAATGATCACCATCATAAATGGTAGACATACATGTAACAATTCCATTTGAACATTAAGTACATGAAGGGAATCACCAATAATTTTTTAGAGCACGTGAGCTGACCGTCGATCATGGCGCTGACCACTATGCTCGACTCTTGTGGGCACGAGACTTTGGAATGGCCGCATCTTTACAAGAGTGATCTATAATTCAGAAACACATACCAGGTGCTCTTGGAAGGAAAGCAAGTTCCTGATTTTCACCTCCAGGGTGCACTATTGTGCCACTTGGGACACCTATGTGTTCCTTCAAGTGAGCATTCCAAGATTATTTGGGAGGCACACTACAGTTGGGTCACTATACATTTCAGAGTAGAGAAAACAATGGATGTGTTGTAGAATTATTTTTATTGGCTGAACCTTCGACATGATGTTGGGAGGTACATCATATCCTGCACTTCCTGCGCCATTTCCAAACCAACCATCAAGAAGCAAGGCCTATATACTCCTCTACCTACTCCTAGTCAGAATTGGGAATCCATCTCCAAGGATTACATGTCAGGCCTACATTCTACTAAACATGGCAATGACTGTGTTTTTGTGGTCATCAACAAATTCTCTAAGATGGCCTTCTGGAGGGCTGCAAGAAGAGTATCAAAATAAAATCCATTGCTAATATATTATTAAAACGAGTGTAGGTACACTTTAGGATCCCACAGTCCATTATCTCAAATCGGGACAATAGGTTCCTAAGTACATTTTTGTCAATCCTCTGGTTGATGCTGGATACCAAGCTCACTAAGTTCACGACCTTTCACCCCCGAATTGATGGCTAAACATAGGTCTTCAACAGGATGATCATGCGCATTTTTCACATGTAAAACTCAAAGAATCCACACACATGGGATCAAATCCTCCCTTGTTTTCAACATAGTTACAATAGAGCTCTCCATAGCTCAACTGGCTACAACCCCTTTCAGGTGGGGTTGGGATTCTAGCCATTATGTCCCATTGATGTGGCCATACCATTTGTAGTTACTCAGGTAGATTTAGATCATGTCCAGGCCGAAGATGATAGGGCTAAAAAAATCATTGAGCACATTTAGCACATCCAAAAATAGGTCCATGACATATTAGAAAAATCCAATGCTAAGTACAATCAACGTCATGATCAACATTGGGTGCCACACATGTTCCAGGTTGGCGGCAAAGTTTGGTTACATTTACAGAAGGAGCGCCTTACTGGGCCCCATCACAAACTTTTCTCACTCCAATATGGACCATACACCATTGCCAAGGCTGTAGTGGATAATGCATTTAAGCTCAACATTCCACCGTTCCTTAACTTGTACCCAGTATTCAATGTGGATAGGTTGCGACCATACTTTCACCCATTGCTGGACGCATTCAACGTTGCTGAACAACTTACAACAACATAGCTCAATCCAAGCTGCATCAAACAAGCCACAAACTGCTAGGATCATGGAAACAAAAATCAATAACAATTTCTAGAAGAGGATCTAGCTATATCAAGTTGTCAAAGCAGGCCAACTCCGTCACGAGGGCAAGTGGTTCACTAGGGACAAGGTTCAAAAAAAAATTTCCTCACCTCATGGACGCAATGGGGACCATTTCTTCCTAAGGGGGAAGGAATGATCCAAGTGGATATTGATGACCACCAACCTATTCCGCCTATACCCCCATTTGGTTTCATTTGTTTCCTTGATTATAGGAGCATTTACTATTTTTAGTAGTTTTTCGGGTCTTGAACTTCTAGAGTTGTTTTGACTCCATAAACGATGTTTTTTTAAAGTCTGCAACCAATTGTAAATCCTATAGTAATCAGAGAGATATTTCCAATGAGGTATCGTATGTGCCAAATGGAGATCATCTGACCAAGTTACGAAAATGAGAAGTTGGCTGCCCAACTAACCCCAACGAGGCCCACAAACTCTTGGCATTCCATCTCCTGGGGTTAGGGTTTTGGTTATTTAGGGTTTTCCCTTTTTTTTCAATAATAAAAAGGCCCTCGAGCCTCATTATAAAAAATTTCATAGGCATGTATCCACCACATATCTTCTCAAAGATAAGCTACTATCGCCTAAGCTAGTTTATTTCCATTTTGGTTATAAACATTTTTCATTTCTTTGATATTAATGAAATGAAGACTTATTTTTGTCGCATATCTGTGTTTATGTTTATATCTGTATTTTGTTACGTCCCTGAATAAATCCATATCATTAGTAGATCAACCACCATTTCTAAAGAAACTTTTAGACATCACAGTAGCAATAGATAATAAGGTAGGCATAGGTATGCATTTTTCTTCACCTCTCCTCTTGAGCTTATTATGGTTACAAATTTGTTGTCAATACACAAGAGAGAAATTTTTGAAGGTTAAAGGTGTCCAATAGTCTCAACTAACCTCGAATAGTTAAATGAAGTTAACTGAATCTCTCATGCAACGTGGATAAAATGAAAAAAATAAGGGTGATAATTTCGAGGAGTGGGACAACGGGTTTGATAAGTTATGAAGGTGGTAGGAGGGGGCCAACTCATACAACGCATAGAGCCCACCACCAATCCAAAAAATAAATAAAATACAAGCCTGAATATTATTTGTACCGAGAAGTCATTCCTTAAATAGTAAGATAAGCACACTAAGATGTCAGGAGTCAAGCTAGCAATGACCAAGGTACCCTAAGGTGCTACAAAGAAGCCAAAAATTTGAACAAAAGGTGCTACATGATCAGAGGCAGATGCTACAGGATTATAGAATGCTGCTACAATATTGTAGATAATGCTATAGGATTGTCTTGAGAGGTGCAAAGGAGCCCAATCTGAGCATTATTGGCGACAAACCCTATAATTTTAAAGGAGTTTGCAAGGAAGGGGTAAGTACTTGATCCTCCTCACCTCTTGCAAATGAAAAAGTCTGTGAATTTTTGCAAATATCCTTCACTGCATATCCTATAAAAAAACCCTGAAAACGAAATAAATTGAAGTGTGAAGTTTTTTTCTTGTGAATATGAGCATTATAATAGGAAGATGAACATGTCTTGAGATTAACATGCAATTTGTTTTCTCTCCCACAAAACCACCAATAACTTAAGTGGGATAGAGCCTCATGTGGCACATAAAAAAATGTGTTTTAAGCTAAGGCCTGCCAGTAGTGTTGGAGTAAAAAATATTCGAGCTATTGCTTCCATAGACCATTTTAGAGGGGCTACAAGACCTGGAAAGCACTACTACAATATTATAACAAAATTCTCTAGGATTAGAACATACTGCTACAAGACTGAGAAAATTTGCTACAGAATAAGACAATGTGCTATAGGAAAGTCTAAAAAACTGTAAAAGAGCCTTATTTTGATAAATTCCACCCACCAAACCCTATAGTTGAAGAGAAAAATCCAATATAAGGGTAGGTACACATTTTTATCTTCCATCTATGGACAAGAAACTTGTGAGACCTCTCATTGCTTCAACAATGCATCCCGTTACAAAATTTTGATAGCAATTTGGGAATAAAAAGAATTGAATGTGAATGTTTCCTTTAAGTTAGGAAATATAAGAAAGGAAATGGGGTTTTTTTTTAGTTGATTCTAAATTTTTCCGTCCTCTAACTAGTATGAATAAACTGTTCTTTTACCCCTGTTCTAAAACCTTAATTGCTCAGAAAACATCTAAAAATGGTAGAAAATTGGGAGTATTGGTTTGCCAATCTTTGGAAAAACACAGTGACAATCATGGGGGGGTGGTTTCAATTAAAGAGAGTCCATAGAATCATTAATAATTCTACTTATCATATATGTTGTGGAGAATGTTCGAAAACTTGTGTCATGGGAAAACTTTGAGGACATAGACAGGGAGACCTTTCTTACGAGACCAGAAAAAGCCTAATTAGAAATTGGAGAAAAAGATGGATTTGCAGAAGAAGAAGATGGAGAAGAAAAAGAAGAGGCTAATGAAGAGGAGGAATAGGCTGGAGAAGCAGAAGATGTGCCAGAATTACTCCCGAGGTATCTTGGGATGTTAAAGAGGACACCAGGGCCATGAATCAATTAGGTCACTAAGTTGCTCATATGATGAGCACAAATTTCAGTAGGGGGGTATGATGGGCCTCCAAAATATATACAAATTAAGGCCCACCTGACCATCCTTCAACAAATTAAACCTCTATTTTTGCATTGGATGACATATTTTTAACTTTAATATATTCATTAGGAGTGTTTAGAGATAATTGCATACTTTGTGCCTAATATTTATTTTTGGAGAATATTGTGAGAATATTGGATAGATTATGAATATTTGGAGGATGCAATAATCTAGGTACTTTCTCCATTCTACATGATGGACTAGTAAATAAATAAAATATCATGAAATCATTGACATATTCTGGAGCTCCATTGATTGAGAAAATCTAGGAATGTGTTCCCTAGATTTCTATTGTTGGGAACCAGATCCACTTTTTGAGGGATTTTAGAGGGGAAATCTTTCTCCTTTCAAGGAGGATGCTTCCCATGTAGAAAATCCATGTAGATTCAGATTGATAATTGTAATATTCTAAAATAATATACTTGAATATACTCTACCAATTGGGGAAACCAATTATGATCGTGAAATAAAAAAACATGAAAGAAAAAATATTTTAATCACAAAGTACACAAATATTTCCCGGGGAAAGCCTCATATAAAAACCCCACTATCTGTATATTTCATAATTCAGAAAATATGAGAATATTACAATGCTTTTCTCCAGCCAGATAAGCCTCTGCACTATCTCTATCTTACCCACTACTTCCTAGACAAGCTTGGTTCAATACTTAACCAATTTTTTCCCTTAAGGATCCCTGTTTCCTTGTGTTGTTTCCTTGGGTAATTAGGCCCTATTAATTAGGGAAATTACCAATCCATACTGTGCAATCCATTAGGGGCCTTCTTATGACTACATGCACCACCTGTACAATTTGTAATATTATACAACTGATAGTACACTACCATTGAACTTCAATCTCAATTGGGTCTTTCTCAGAACTAACACACATGAGATATTATGAGTGAGTCAATATTTATCTGATGGATCACTAGATGTGGTTCAAGTCCAAGTTCCACTCTTTGAACTTATTTTTACTCCCCCAAACTTCCCAAGGCTGAGAGTGGGATTGAAGGAAGGTAACCACATACCAGGATTTAGGTCAGGTACTTAGCCCTACCAGGACTAGAGAGGGCTCTCTCAATGTCACTTTAAAGTCAATGAAATGACTGAATATCTAATGATATTAGGCTAGGTATGAAAGCTCAGTAAATATGGTTTTTCTTTGATGTTTGTGTGCTAGATAGGAATGACAGTAAGGAGACTAGGTCTAGGGTTTAAGGTCTGAATTCAAGATCAATTTGCAGAGAATATGGATGAGGCTAGGTAGGTAGCTTGAAAGAATTTTTTTTTTTTGATGTGTATAGGATGACATGATAGAAAATATGAATTAGCACTGAGGTGAATTCATTCATTTAGAAGAACATAGACACATAATGTAAATCTTGTTATGACAAAGCATGAAAATTCATGATTTCTGCTTATAGATTGGCAAGATAAAAACATAGAAGCATGTATATGAAAGAGGAAAACATATCATTCAACATTATAAGATAAACATACAGATAAAGAACAAATTCTCCAAGGCATTCCACAGGATTCTCAACTATTTAGCTAAAGACTATGAGTGTGTGTATCCCACATTAATAACATGTTTCCTTATGATAAGAGGAAAAAACCTACTCAATTAGTCCAATCCCAGCTCAAAGGACAGAAAAACCTCAAAAATATAACTTTTTTCTAGGCTTGACAAGTGTCCTGAGGAATCTTATGCAGATGCGTAGTGCCATTTTTGAGATGCGTAACACCTTTTTAGAGATGCATAACACTTTTTTGAAGATAATTTTGAGGGATTTTTAGAAATCCAAATCAAAATATAGAAGATAGGTCAACTATAACTGTGTTTCTAGTTTCTGGAAAATCTTGAATTTTGAAAAATGACCCATTAGAAGGCCTCCAAAAGTTGATTCTCCCAAGCTTACTCCAGATGTGTAGCGCCATTTTACAGATGTGTAACACCTTTTTACAGATGCATAACACTTTTTTGCAGCTAATTTTGAGCGAATTTTTGGACTCCAAATTCAAGTATGGAAGATATGTCAACTAGCCCTGTGTGTCTAGTTTCGATAACGTCTTTAATTTTGAAAAATGACCCATGGGAAGACCTCCAAAATTTGATTCTCCCAAGCTTACTCGAGATGCATAACGCCATTTACAGATGCGTAACACCTTTTTTGAGAGGTGCTTTGGAGGTATTACCAAAGGATTTTGGGGCTGAAAGTGTTATGGTTGGAAATATTAGAATGTCTGCTACAAAATGGAGTCATCAAGCACTGCAAACTCTTGCTCAAAACCCATGAAAAATTGACTTGAAAACAACATGGTCAAAAGTGTAGAAAATGAACTAGAGCTACTATATTTTTGGAATTTATCTCAAATCATAAAACCTATGCATAAAATGCAGGAGGTTTTTGTTCTTTTGCCTATTATTCACAAAAAAATCTTTCACTTTTGGCAAATTCATCTCCATTTCTTTAGAAACTGATTTTTATGCAAAATTGTCCCTCTGTGCAATGTAAACCCTAGCAAATGATCACAAAGCTCTAAAATGATGCCATGGATTTGAGTTGGCTCAAACCTGGAATTATGACCTCCCTTATGAAATTTATTTTCACCCTCCATGCTACTTGTGAACACAATCAAAACCTCCTATATGAAATGAGTGGGCAAGTATGATGAATTTGGGAAAACAGGGAATATGTATAGGGTAGGTTTAGAGCTATGATGGGGTATAAGGAGGTTGAGGAAAATTTCAAAAAAAAATGAGACATTAGGGTAATGTGTTAGTTAACGAAAATAGGTGGAATCACTTGAAATGGTTATGGGAAAGTGGGTCAAAATAGGAAAACACTGAGATTTTCCAGTTTTGCTGTGAAAGTGTAGTGAGGAGTTAGGGTTTTGATGAAAGAAAGGTAAAGGGGACTGTGAGTGATAGGATGTGTTGGGGTAGGGTTTGTGAGGGATGAGTGAAGGTTTATATGGTAGGAAAAAAGGGTCTCCAATGGTTAAAACTAATTGAGGAAGGGGAAACCCTAGAAGGTAGGAGAGAAAAACCCTAATGATATCACACAATCATACAATGATGGAATGACTTGAAGAAGGTTTTGGAATATAAAATTATTGGTTATTTAGGTCACAGAAGTTTTGCACAATAGTTTTGAAGCTTGGGAAGTTTATTTAGAAGCCAAAGGCCAAAACCATAGCACACTTCGAGATGCGTAGCACAACCTTCCAGATGCGTAACAAAGGATTTTTGGAGCAGTTTTCTTGATTTTCTTCCAACCCTTGACAATAATGGATCAATGCTGAAGGCAAGAGAGGAGCTATACCAAAAATTTTAAGACAAAATGAGTTGAATAAGCTTTATTTTTCCTCTTTATAACATCTTGAAATGACTTTTTCTCTTTTAGTGAAACCAAAAACTTTGAGTACAATTTTTCATTTTAGGAACAATTTGACAATGAAACAAGTTTTGAAATAAGACAAATTGTCTTACTTTATTCCCCTAATTATGATAAATCCATTTAAATGAATTTTATGATGAAAATAAAGTCTTGTCTTCCCCATTTAATGACATAATTGGACTTTTTAGTGGTGAAACAAGGACAGTTAGACATAGACCTAGATGGAGATGGAGTGACTGATCTATGACCCTAGATGACAATGAATGACATGAACTATAAGATGATGATTGTCAGGAATGGGACAAGGGGAGTATAAATTTAGACCTATACCATATGCAGTGACCAAAATTTATTTGAAAATATAAAATTTTGACCTAGGACTACTAAAAGATAATATGAAAGAGCATATTTGATCACTGAACATATTGGCACTAACATACCTCATATTAGTTCCTCCATCAGTTAGAACTAGTTAAATTGATTTTAACTCAGATAATCCGAGTTAATTAATTAAAACTAAAATTAAACTCAATGGGATCCTATTTTTTAGGATACACTCTACATGACTCAATTTAGACACTAAACTCAAATTAAATGAAGCAACTAAGTGATATTAACTTAGTTAACTTGTACAAGTTGTCTTGTGATATGGAATTAAAATTTTATTCTAATTTAATTCAAGGGAATATTAAATTAGAATATTTTCTTGTTTCCATTTTCAACACTCCCTCTCAGCAAGAAAGGGATTATATGATGCCCCGATCCTGCCTCTATGGAGCGCAAACTTGCCTCTTG
Source organism: Pinus albicaulis (assembly GCA_034641835.2). Lineage (NCBI taxonomy): Eukaryota > Viridiplantae > Streptophyta > Pinopsida > Pinales > Pinaceae > Pinus > Pinus albicaulis. Next base: position 85,820 of record JAXQQM020079956.1, read on the forward strand.
ACAGTTCCTTCGTCAATATGTCCACATCTTGTTCCTCTATAGGAATGTACTCTAGCATCATGATCTGCCTTGACAAAAAATCTTTGAGATGGTGGTATCGGATGTTGATATGTTTGTACCTATCATGAAAAACTGGATTAACCGAGAGTTTGATGCAACTTTGGTTGACACAATAAATCACTGTAGGATCCATTCATCAACCAAATAACCCAACAAGGATCTTCCTCATCCAGATAGCCTCACAAGCTGCTTGAATAGCATCCATGTACTCTGCTTCTATTGAAATGAGTGCAACTGACATATGCTTCATTTTTTATGAGGAAACTGCTGCTAAACCAATACTGAAGATTCTGCCTAATGTGCTCTTCTTTTCGGATGGAGTCCCTGCCCAATATCCATTTGTGAAGCCTTCGAGATGCACTCCCTCTATGCACCTGTACCAAAGACCAAACTGAGTGGTGCCTCTGAGGTATCTCAATTGTTGGAAATATGATGCTGAGTGTTGTCCTTGATGGCAACCCACTTGATGAAGATGATGACAACCCACTTGATGAAGTTGTCCCTGATGGAATATGTCTTCATGAACTTGTTAAATGATGTAAATCTGATGTATATACAATGAGTACAGAAGGTAATGATGGAAGGAATGTCAGTATGTGCTAGAACATGATGAAAAGAGTATGTCTCAAGGCATACGCGGATTTGTCTAGACAAAGTAGCGTATGCATGCGGGAAATAACGTGCCAAGTCGCGTATGGGAAAAAGCGCTCTAAATATGTAAAACCAGGGGTAACCACCATGGTATTGACCCATTTTATTGAGTAATGATTCATCTATGTGACCCCGTCCAGGAATACCATCGAAAGTAATGTGGTTTTGGCTCATGGTATTGATAAAGGGTAAACCTATATAAGGAGAAGAAATTCATTGTGCAAATGTGGGCAAGAAGTCTGAGCTTGAATGAATACTTCTCTATGAAGCATATCTGAATGGAAAGGGTTACAGTTGAATGAAAGATCTGAATGTATGATGCACCAATGAAGAAATGATGAAGAAGGGAATCTAGATCTGGAATGTATTTGTATCTGCTAGATTTGTTTATGGAATGATTAGATTTGAGATGAGGTGAACATCTGTCTGAAGTAAAGGGTAAAATCTGAGTGATGTATCTGTTCTGAAGAATTGCAATGACCTAAATGTCTGAAGAACCATACGCTAGTTCGCCGCAGAGTAAGCGCGTATATACGCAGGTTTCCTGAAGAGAAAGCGTGTATGGGCAGTAAAATTAGCTCTGTAATATGTACATAAGTATACGCAGGTTTGTATGGTCGAAGGTGCGTATATACGCAGGATCAGTGAAAGGAAAGCGTGTATGAAGATTAGGGTTTGCTGAAGTATGAAGCATGAAATGTCTGATCTGTTCTGCTGTGTTACTGCTGTCTGTTAATGATGTATTCTACAGATCTGGGTTGTTTGAATTGTTAAGTTTGAGCTTAAATGTGTGGAGTGGGTCCAGTCTGAAAATATGATGAAAAGTGGCCTACAAGTTCTGTTCTATTGAAGCTGTTGGATCCAGTGTGAAAATTGATGAAACGTGGTCCATAGAGGTGCTGAGGGTTGTAGCCTTCAGTCAGGGGGTTGTAGCTCCCTTCCAGGAGAGGCTAGTAAACGAGAAACGGGGGTCGAAGAACCATACCGGGAGAGGGCGAGTAAACGAGACGAGGAAGTCGTAGCTCTTCGGGAAGGTGATCATGACGCATGTGGGTGCTGTTCTTGGTATGAGTACACTTTTGACATAGTTGTAGATGTTTTCTATAATAAAATATTGAAGGCTGAGCAACGACAGCGGTGGTTTTCTCCCGACTTGGGTTTCCACCTAAAATCCTGGTGTTCATGTGTGATGCTTATGTGTGATGATTTATTTCTATTATTACTGCACATGTCTGCTAATATATAAGCGTCTGATGAATGAATAAATACAAGGATCTAAGTAAAGAAATAATTGCATATTAAGATCTCTGCACATACGCGAGTTTAGTAAAGGGTATCCACGTATATACGCGAGTCTGATGAAGTAAAGTAGCGTATGGGTTTTAGAGAGTGGAAAAGTAAAAATATTTGAGTATGCCCTAAATACTGATTCACCCCCCCCCTCTCAGTATTTTTCCCAACAATTGGTATCAGAGCAGGTCCTTCTACAGAAGCTTGATTGCTTGAAGGATATCCGTCACAATGGGAAAGACGCAAAAGAAGAAGGCTAATCAAGGAAAGGAGATATCTCATAAAACATGTGTAGCTGAAAATGAAGAAGATGAAACAGATATTGATTGTTGTTCTAATGACTTTCTTCTTTGTGCAAGCAATGGTGAAGATAGTGAAAGTAATGCTATGGATCTAGAAGAAGTTATCAAAGATCAACAAAGAATATTTAATAAGAGGGAATCTGCCTACAAAGATTTGATCTCTAGACTGAAAATGATGTACGATAAAGTATCCAATCAAAGTAAAGTACTTGAAGCAGAAAACATCTCTCTGAAATTAGATCTGGAAAAATCAAACAAGAAGAATGCAGGACTTGAAGCAGAAAACATCTCTCTGAAAACAGATCTCGAAGCATCGAATAAGAAGAATGAAGAACTCTTAAAAACTTTTGAAGAACAAGAAAATGGGTTGAAAGAAGAGATTCTAAATCTGAATGATCAAGTAGAAGACGGAAGAAGGAAAGAAGAAAGCATGAAGAAGCAATGCCAAGGCTTGGAGTTTGAGGTAAACATTCTCAAAGGTAAATTAGAAGAAAAAGACAAACTCATGAGGTTTCAAGATAGTACTAAGATTCTGGACAATATTCTTAGTAGTCAAAGGTCTCCTTCTATTAAACTTGGTCTGGGTTTTCATGAAACATTCAAAGGAGAATCTAGTTCGCAGGGAAATGCTAAAGATTCAAAGGATGTCAAAGCAAAACCTGAAGTGTTGAAAGAAACAAAAGGTCAACCAACAGTCAAGAATTATCAAAGGAAATCATTCAATAATGTTGAATGCCTTAATTTCATAATCATGGGCATGTTGCAGCAAATTGCAGAAGCAGATCATTTCAGTCACATTCAAACATATTCTATTCGGAAAAGTACTTTGGTTGCTTCAAAGGATATTGTTTTTCATGCAACAAGTATGGTCATAAAGTAGCTGATTGCAATAGAAGGAAGAACAGAGAAATACACTATGATCCTTATGCTTACTTCTCTGGTCACATGAGATGTTATGCTTGTAACAAGTATGGACATGTGGAAAAAGAATGCAGGATGAACAGATATGAGAAATTGGATAACTTCCAGCACACAATTAGAAAGTTCAAGAAAATTTGGAAAAAGAAGGAGGACCGGTCAGAAACGTAGGGAATACTGACCCTACAACAGTCATCCGCTTCTAAAGCTTACTTCTATTAATGACTGCAGGAATGATGTGAGATACATTATAGGGATTAGTAATGTATCATCACAGGGGGAGCGATGTATGGTGTTTTCCATGATTGTTTTGGTTATTCTGGTTATGTTTATTTCTGACAGAGCATCTGATGTGAAGAAAACAGGTACAGGAGGTACAAATTCAAGGGGAGATGGAGGAATGTGAAATTTTCCACTTCTCACTTTCCATACGTGGGTTCCATGAACTAAAGCCACATATACACGCGAGTTACAACAGACACAGTCGCGTATGCATTGATGTTAAGAGAATTGATATGATAGCTGAAGATCAGGAGCAGAGGCTCAGGGGGAGCACCAGTCTGAGTGCTAATGATTGTATTATTTGCACTGTATCAGCTTATTTCTCAGTTCTAAATGATGATGACATGTTACATGGTTTCTTATGATGAGATTGTGGATGAGCCATGTTTGCATTTTGCTGAAAAGTATCTTTTGTTTTCACACATAGATAAGATGGAAGTCTTGTGATTCAGAGATAAGGATAAATCATGCAGAGTTTGTTGCTGGCTGAGCCCTCTTTTAATTCTTACACATGATAAATCTTGAAGATGTTGGTGATATCAGATCACATGAATGATTGATTGACACATATTATTTATTGTAGAAGTTGTTCTAGTATGATAATTCCTCTTGGGAAGAATATGATGGAATGAGTTTGAAGGCTTGGTTACTAATATGCTTATGCTACAACCATTGGATGACGCTTGAAGACACAATTACAATGTCCTTTCTATATGCTCTCATATATTCCAGGGAAGCATTCAAATATCTCAGAAAGAAACTGGGAACTATCTCTGTCTTACAGAGGATCATATCTGGTTAAAATACAGAAGATGGAATTGGATACGCGGATTTCCTGAAACACAGTCACGTATATACGCGAGTTCATACACAGAAAACCGCGTATGTGTGGTTGCTGACAATTTTTCTGGGTCAGCATTTCTTCAGCACAAGCTGTGGTGTTGTTTGGTATCTCTGATGCTATTTGGAGTCTCTGGTGATATTTCAGCTCTTATATTTCTGTATCATTCTTTGATATTGGGTAAAGATGCCTTGATGACTTGCTATTGAAGGTGTTCAGGTTGCAGAAGCTAAGGAGGAGCCTTGGACATATGGAAAGGATGTTTGGATGCACATTTTTAGGGGGAGCACTAGTCTTGCTGAGTATAATGCATTGTTGGCATTATGATGATTCTGAAATATGATCTCTCTCTTGAGGTCTTTCTGGTATTGGTCATAAAAAGTCATACTTGTAATTTGATAAAAAAGTCTTGTTGAGACCCATGATGTAAAATTGTAATATTCAGTCATGTAAGGACTTGTCAAAATTTGTAAACCCACTTGGTTGGGTAGCTGAGTCAAATTTGTAAACCCACTTGGTTGGGTAGTTGAGTTGAGATGTGTAAACCCACTTGGTTGGGTATTTGATCTCATATGTAAATCCACTTGGATGGATCTTTGATGTAAGTATGAGTCATTGGTGATAGGAAGGTCATAGAGTCATGTACTTCATTGAAAAATATGTTTTTAGGTTCAGCATGAACTCAGGGGGAGCATGGTCACTTCAGTGTACATCAGATCTGCAGAACGCTTCCTTCTACAAGAGGAGAAAAAAAAAAACCTTGTGTTGGTTTTGGTCTGCCCTTTGCCCTTGATGTCAAAGGGGGAGAGTGACATGGTGTTTGAATAAAGAGAAAGAATGGTGTCAAGAGTGACATGGTGTCATTGTATTCTTAATGTATCTATCTGTTGTGGTGATCAAACACCATCGTGGTTGCCATCAAGTCCAAAGGGGGAGATTGTTGGCAATATGATGCTGTGTGTTGTCCTTGATGGCAACCCACTTGATGAAGATGATGGAAACCCACTTGATGAAGTTGTCCCTGATGGAATATGTCTTCATGAACTTGTTAAATGATGTAAATCTGAGGTATATACAATGAGTACAGAAGGTAATGATGGAAGGAATGTCAGTATGTGATAGAACATGATGAAAAGAGTATGTCTCAAGGCATACGCGGATTTGTCTAGACAAAGTAGCGTATGCACGCGGGAATTAACGTGCCAAGTCGCGTATGGGCAAAAGAGCTCTAAATATGTAAAACCAGGGGTAACCACCATGGTATTGACCCATTGTATTGAGTAATGATTCGTCTATATGACCCCGTCTAGGAATACCATCGAAAGTAATGTGGTTTTGGCTCATGGTATTGATAAAGGGTAAACCTATATAAGGAGAAGAAATTCATTGTGCAAATTTGGGCAAGAAGTCTGAGCTGGAATGAATACTTCTCTCTAAAGTATATCTGAATGGAAAGGGTTACAGTTGAATGAAAGATATGAATGTATGATGCACCAATGAAGAAATGATGAAGAAGGGAATCTAGATCTGGAATGTATTTGTATCTGCTAGATTTGTTTATGGAATGATTAGATCTGAGATGAGGCGAACATCTGTCTGAAGTAAAGGGTAAAATCTGAGTGATGTATCTGTTCTGAAGAATTGCAATGACCTAAATGTCTGAAGAACTATACGCTAGTTCGCCGCAGAGTAAGCGCGTATATACGCGGGTTTCCTGAAGAGAAAGCACATATGGGCAGCAAAATTAGCTCTGTAATATGTACAGAAGTATACGCGGGTTTGTATGGTCGAAGGCGCGTATATACACAGGATCAGTGAAAGGAAAGCGCGTATGAATATTAGGGTTTGCTGAAGTATTAAGTATGAAATGTCTGATTTGTTCTGCTGTGTTACTGCTGTCTGTTAATGATGTATTCTACAGATCTGGGTTGTTTGAATTGTTAAGTTTGAGCTTAAATGTGTGGAGTGGGTCCAGTTTGAAAATATGATGAAAAGTGGCCTACAAGTTGTGTTCTATTGAAGCTGTTGGATCCGTGTGAAAATTGATGAAACGTGGTCCATAGAGGTGCTGAGGGTTGTAGCCTTCAGTCAGGGGGTTGTAGCTCCCTTCCAGGAGAGGCTGGTAAATGAGAGCAGGGGGTCGTAGCTCCCTTCCAGGAGAGGCTGGTAAATGAGAGTAGGGGGTCGTAGCTCCCTTCCAGGAGAGGCTGGTAAAGGAGCGCAGGTGGGTGCCTACATGCTGGTATGAGTCTGCGCCAGCACATAGTTGTAAGATGTTTTCTATAATAAAATATTGAAGGCTGAGCAACGGCAGTGGTGGTTTTCTCCCGACTTGGGTTTCCACCTAAAATCCTGGTGTTCATGTGTGATGCTTATGTGTGATGATTTATTTTTGTTATTACTGCACATGTCTGCTGATATATAAACATCTGATGAATGAATAAATACAAGGATCTAAGTAAAGAAATAATTGCATATTAAGATCTTTGCACATACGCGAGTTTAGTAAAGGCTATCCGCGTATATACGCGAGTTTGATGAAGTAAAGTAGCGTATGGGTTTTAGAGAGTGGAAAAGTAAAAAGATTTAAGTATGCCCTAAATACTGATTCACCCCCCCCCGCCCCTCTCAGTATTTTTCCCAACATCAACACATGTTTGGTTTCCTTGCCATAAAGCTTGGTTGGCTTAGCCATTGCTTGATTAAGCTGGTTAACCACATAACACATGCTTGGTTGTGTGTTCACCAAGTACATAAGTGAACCTAAAAGCCATCTGTAAATGGTCGCTTCTACCACTTTACATGAAGTAACATCTTCCTTCCTCCAATTATTCGCTAGAGGAGTCTCCATGGGTTTGATTCTCTCCATGTGAAACTTCTTTAGTATCTCATTGGCATACTTGATTTGAGAGACAAACAGTTCCCCATCTCTTTGCCAAATTTCCAAACCAAGGAAATAATGCAAGAGCCCCATGTCCTTTATCTCAAATTCTCTTTCCAAATCTTCTTTTCAAGAATTTATTAGCTTCTCATCACCTGTTAGAATTAAATCATCGACATATAATACTATAATAAATAATTTACCTTCAACCACAATATGGTAAAGATTCACATTTACTTCACTTTTTGTGAAGCCCAACTCGGTGAAATAGCTGTCGATCCTACCAAGAATAGGGTGCTTGTTTCAGTCCATACAATGCTTGCTTGAGTCTGAACACATGAGAATATCCATCAAAGGTCTCAAATCCTTATGGTTTGTATGTATACCTATTCTTCTCCATTGAGGAAAGTTTCCTTTACATCCATTTGATGTATTTTCCATCGCTGAAAGTGCTACAATAGATTTGATTGAAGAGTACGTTGCTACTGGAGAAAATATATACTCGTAATCTATTCCCTCCACCTATGAGAATCCCTTGGCCAAAAATATGGTCTTGTGTCTCTTGACACTCCCATCTACTGCTTGCTTCACCTTGTAGATCCACCTGTATCCTACAACTGAATTGTACTCTGATATTGGGACAACTTCCCATGCACGGTTCCTGATAATTGAGACATACTCGTTTACCATGGCATCAACCCATACTGGTTGCCGCACTGATTACTCGAATGAGGATGGATCAATATCTACACTCATCTCGCTCAAAGGAGCCATGTATCCAATGTACCAATATGGGGAACTTCTCTTCCTGCGCTATGATGTGGGTGTTCCCACATTATCTCTAGCATCATGCATCAACCTGTCAGCCTCTCTGGCATGCTTCCTTCCATATCTGGAAGTCTCTACATGAGTGTGTGCTTCCACTCTCTGCTCTTCTTCTTGTGGTTGCTCCACATCTTGAGGTTCTTCTTTTGGAGCTAAAATATCCTCATTTGCATGCATCTGAAGTTCCCTCTCAAAGGAAATTCGCATGGAAATTCCTTCATATAATTTCACATCTCTACAAGTCAATTTCATCTTGTGAGATGGAAGGTACACTCGACAGTTATGAGGTGTATCAATGTACCCCACAAATATGCCCAGCTCAGCTATTGGTTCTAGTTTTTTTCATGCATACTTGGTAACATGACAATAAACCGATGAAAAAAAAATTATAAAGTGTGCCACATTTGGCTTCTTACCAGAAAAGGATTCCTCTGGTGTACTCATCTTGAGGATCCCATGAGGACTCCTGTTTTGCACATACACAACTGCGTTCCATGCTTCCGACCACATGTGCAACGATAGGACCTGATCATGTAACATCGCCCGTGCAACTCCCACAATGCTTTTGTTATTTCTTTCTGTAACCCCATTATGTTGTGGGTTATGAGGTGCTATCGACTCTCGTCGAATGCATTTTGACGCACAAAATTTCTTGAATTCATTCGACACATATTCTCCAATGTTTTTATTCCTGAGAACCTTCACTTTCATGCGTGTGTCTTTTTCAACAAGTTCTTTGAGCTCACAAAATTTTGAGAACATCTCGTCTTTCTTCTGCATGAGGAATATCCAACACTTGCATGAAAAATCATCTACAAAAATCACATAATACATGTGCTTGGTTGTGAAGGCTGTCGAGAACGGTCCACACACATCTAAGCAAACTCTTTCAAGGATCACTTTTACTCAACTATCTTTATCATGAAAGGTGGCCTTGGTGTACTTACCCAATGTACACCCTTTGCATGTATCATGTTGCTCAAGTGCACCCTTGGGAATTCCTTGGGTGTAGATGGCCCAATATTCTATGCCATAACTCACTGATGTCTCGGTTCTCCACCTTCTATTATTTCATGCTCAAGGCAACACAATCTTCTACATCCAATTTGTAGAGGTTCTTTACTTGAACCCCAAGCTTCTTCACCTATCCCATGGCTATGTGATAAAGGAACACCTTTCCTTTTTTAAATATCACATCGTAGCCACAATATTCCAACATAGAAACTAAAACTAAGTTCTTGTCAAAACCGGGAACATACATGACATATTTTAATGTGAGAGGAAAACCCGAATCCCTTTGAAAGGTAACAATACTAATGCCAGTCACGCTATACCTCCCATCATCTCCCATTTCGATGTGAATATGGAGGTCCTTCTCCTCCAAGTCACTGAAGAAATATTTATTTCTAGTCATATGGAATGAGGCTCCACTATCTAGGTACCACAGAAAACCCATCACCGATGACACCATGCATGCGATGAGGGTGAAATCCAACTCAAATTGTGTAGTAAGAGCTTCACCTACCACTCCTCTTGAGAGATTATTGCTGTCTTTATTATTCAGACACTTCATGGCATAGTGTCCCAACTTATGACAGTGAAAACATTTAATCTTAGAAAAATACTTCTTCTTTCCTTCCTGACCAGAATCTGATTTGGAATGGGATGACTTCCCTTTCCATTTCTTTTCCTATCCATCCAAGGCACAATTATCCTCATCATCATGCTTTGATGAGGATCCATCTCCGGTGTTCCGCTGAATATCTTCTTGCACCAAGTCAGACCATAAATGCTCCCACTCTGGTAGCTTCTACCTCCCATTTACCAAATCCTGGTAGTTGTGCCAGGTATTGGGAAGGCCTAGAAGTGATAGGCTCACCATATCATCTTCAAAAACTGTAACACCAACACTTCCAATCTCATCCAAACATTGGGTGAACTTGGTCAAGTACTTTGGTAATGTGTCGCCCTTCTCCATCTTCATTTTTTTTGACCTTGTCCTTCAATGCCAGATTCCTATGGTCACTGCTATTAAAAAAAAAATATGTTAAGGCCTTCCACATAGCATATGGAGTTGCATTTCCATGGAGGTTCGAGACAATACGATCTCAAGCACCTTCCAATATAATCCTTCTTGTCTTTGCCACATTCTTCTTCCAAGCTGCCAGATCTTGAGCACCTGATGTTGCAGGATTAGGAAATCACTATCTATGAAATCCTCCAACCTGTTCTCTTCCAACACTCCTTCCATCCTATCCTTCCAAGCTTGGAAATTTGAACTACCATCAAGGGCATATTTGAGTCTCAATCCATAGAAAGAAATCCTAATCTTGCTACTAGTCCTAAAGAGTATATCTGCAAATTTGATTCACCTGCATAGAAAAAACTCATATTATTATCTTCTATAGTGATTCCTACCCTGAAACGATGTAGAAAGTCCACGTAGATTCAAACTGATAATTGTAATATGCTAAAAACAATACTTGAATCTACTCTACCAATTGCGGAAACCAGTTATGATCTCGAAATAAAAAAAAAAAAACATGAAAGAGAAATAATTTCAATCACACATTACAAAAATATTTCCCGAGGAAAACCTCAACTAAAAAACCCGCTATTTGTATATTGCATAAGTCGAAAAATATGAGAAGATTACAATGCTTTTCTCCAACCAGAGAAACCTCTGCACTATCTCTATTTGTCTCACTTCTTCCTAGACAAGCTTGGTTCAATACTTAACCAATTTTATGTCCTCCAGGATCCCTATTTCTTGGCGTTGTTTCCTTGGGTAATTAGGGCCTATTAATTAGGTAAATTCCCAATCCATACTAAAAAATCCATTAGGGGCCTTCCTCTGAATCCATACACCACATGCATAATTTGGATGACTATACAACTGATAGTAAAATTCCCTTGAACTCTAATATAAATTGGGTCTTTCTCATAACTAAAATGCATGAGTTAATAATTAGTTATCTGATTTATCACTAGATGTGGTTCAAGTCGAAGTTCCACTCTTTGACCTCTCGCTAGTTCCACCATTAGTTAGAACTAGTTAAAATGATTTTAACTCAGATAAAATGAGTTAATTAATTACAACTCAAAATAAATTCAACCAAGGCTCCTATTTTGTAGGAGACACTCTACATGACTCAAATTAGACCCTAAACTCAAATTAGCTAAACGAGCTAAGACATATTAACTTAGTCAACTTGTACAAGTTGTCTTGTGATGTGGAATTACAATTTTATTCTAATTTAATTCAAGGGAAAATTAAATTATAATGTTTTATTGTTTCCATTTTCAACATCCCCATCTATTTGTATAAGTACTGATTCAAATTTTCCTCCAGGGGAATGTATATCTTAGTCTTTTTTTGGAGAAAAAAATGTTATTTAACAACTCTAGTTTCATTTGTAGTAGGGATGTACTTGGATTGATTCAAATAATGATGTTTGGTGTCATTTTTAGCTTCTAAAACTTGGTTTCCTTCATAGGAATTTTATTATCCTTGGGATTGGCCATCCCAGGAGCCTCAAATCCCTTCTATACAATTTATTTATCTTCTTTGAATGTTTTCACTTGCATCTTCTATTCTTGTTTTTTCTATTGCTGCATTTAGTATTCATGTTTCATTTGTTGTAGGTTATATTGGTTAAATGATTGAAGTGATTTGTTTTGAAGGTTATTTATGAATTCAAAAGCATGATTCATCTTTATAACAACCTTTCAAATTCATATCCATGATTGATCTACTTCGATTGGTTTACTAGTTCACAATTTTGGAATTTTTAGAAGTATCCCGTAGAAAAATAGTAGTAATTTTTTGCTAATTTTTAGAACATGTTAATGAAATTATTTCAAGTTTATTCTTTTTGGATTGTAGCTTAAAAACATCCAAATTAATAAAAAAATTTACCCCACAACATTTTCACTTGATTAACCTAGGAATTTGAGCACTTAGATAAACTTACTAGTTCATTTCTTTCAAATTTTTGGTTTCTAGTAGTAATTTTATGCTATTTTTTAACACATGTTAACGAGGCTCTTTTGAGTTTATTCCACTTGGATTGAGTCCTAAAACAATTTCACTTAATAATTTTTTTTCCCCATATCATTTTCACTTGACCCCGTTATGCATTTGATTGGTTAAGTAGCTCACTAATTCTTAAATTTTCGATTTTTAGAGTAGTAATTTTTTTGCTATTTTTACCACATGTTAACAGGGTATTTTTGAGTGATTATACTTGTATTGGAGTCCTAGGACATCCTAATTAATAAAAAAAATTGTCCGATCTCATTTTAATTTTATTTTCTTTGGCATTGGGCAAGTTAGCTCGAGAAATAACAATCATGTAGCAATCTTGTTGCAATTTTTTTACAAGATCTTCCTTGCCCAGATTCATTCCAAATTCATGGTAGAAGTATATTTATAACCTATGAATTATATAAGACCATTTTGGTTTATATGAGGCTTGTTTAGGTCACCATTTAGCTCTTACATTGCTTGCTTATTCAATGTTTATTTCTGCAATTAGTCTAGATTTACTTTTCAACAAAAGTAGAATAGATTTTCTTATTGTTATTTACCTTTTTTGCAACTTAGAATTGGTGGATTACCTAGATATTTTATCATTTGTAGTTGTTTCATTTCCTTATTTCACTTTCATCAAAAGGAGCTGGACTAGGAAGAGTAAGGTGTCTGCTACACATACAATTCCAACCCCTCTTAAGTTTGTACAAACTCTGGGTTGATAATTTAAATTGGTAGCCTTGGGTGTTGCAACATTCTTATTGCAATACCAGGGCTCATCAACTACATAGCCTCAACTCACTAAAACTACATACTAATTCTCCCATACATCAGATAACCATAGCCATTAATTGGTTTGCATACCAATCCCATAGACCCATAGAGAGGAAATATACATATAAGTGTCAAAATTACCATTATCCACGACCTTATCTCTATTGGAATTATTAATAATGTGGTTTCCTTGATGTAAACCTAGATGTCAACTTGTCTATTATGTCATCATGGTTTTGTCACACTCTTGTCACATCATGTCATTATGGTTTTGTCACACTATGAAAACATTGGTAAGCATGCAGAATTGTTGTGCCTAGCTGGGTCATGGTTGGAGGATGTTTATTAATGATTGGAAAGGTGTTTCATGTGTCTTAATGATTAAAAATAAGGTGAAAAATGTTACATAGGGTGTGAAGTAGTTGCAGCAAGATGGACAAGGTTTAATGATGCTTATGAGTGATTTTTCTGGGAAGGTAACTGAGGAGACACATGTGATTGATTGTAAAAGGTTTAATGAGGTTGTTAAGGTTTTATTGAAAACTTATCAAGGCTTTATGGGACCCAAAAGTGTTAAAGCAGGTAGGTTAGAATTTGGAGGAACTTTGGCCAAAGTTTGACTGATATTTGACTGCTTTTAGGGCTTAGAGACAGGGTAATGTAGGTTATCTGTGCAAGAGGAGCATTACTACCTAGGGTAACACAAGTTTCATGTTCAAGATATTAGAGAAATGTTGAGGTATAAAATGAGCCTCCTAAGGAAAATTATAAATTAATAATGGAAATAATAAAATAATATTATATTACATCATCAAATTTTAGAGGGAAAACATATATTTTTTTTTCAACTCAATTTTCAACTTATCTCCCTACGATTTTACTCAAATTTCGAGCGAGAGCACTCGTTGGATGCATAATTTATTTTCTCATCCAAGGAGTACCAATGTTTCATAATTTCGATGGAACTTGCTATATAAAAATTGTGAAATACACGAAAACATGTGATTGTTATCACAATTTTCATGTATTTCTCATTTTTCATGTAGCAGGGTCCATAGAAAGTATGCAACGTGGGTACTCTTTGGATGAGGAATTAAATTTTGTATCCAACGAGTCCTCTCGTTCGAAATTTAAGTAAAACTGCAGGGATATGTTGTGCTATACAACACCCCCCATTTATTTTAATAATAAATGGTGACACTTTAAAAAAATAAATAGAGTTTTAGAGGCATTATTTCATTTTAGCGTTAAGTTTTTAAACTTTAAGAGTAAAATGATTTTTCTTTTCACTTTGATTTCATTCTGATTAGCGCAAATGACATAGCTAACAAAGTGAAAACACATATAGAATTTGCGAATTGCGATAAAGTGCTTCGACCTTTTTGAATTATATAAAATTTCCCATTGTAAAGCTAAGGAAACCTTTAAAGTTATAAATCACGTCACGCCTCCTTTAAAAGTAAAGCTTATGTCATTTCAAAAGGAATTGCAATGAGTCAGACTCGATGAGACAATAAATGAATGATGAAATGTATGCATAAAATTCAATAAAGCACAATACTTTGAATTTTTAAGCACATATCACATTCCGCAATGATTACCCAAATGGAAAGTTTTATCCACCGTAATAAAATGCGATGTGCAATTTGCGCAGATCGCATTTCACATTTCATCAGTGGAGAAAACATATAGTATTAGTATCTGCTAAAAGTTGCGATTTGTGCTAAAAAATTTATTATTCAAGCACTTGAACTGATCCTTATTCAATTGATCCGTTATGATATCTAATGATGTAGATCATTGGATTAGACATATTGTGTAAGGCATGTAAGAGATTTAATAAATGATTCAAGGGTTATTAACGACATTCAATGGGTATAGGGTTCAAAAGATCGATATATTACTTAAAGCATGTTTTAATTTTAAAGTGCCGAAATTTGATTTATGTTGATTTAACTCTATTCTCTGCCCTTGTCTCTCCTCATCTCAGATCTAAATTTATTCGTTTAGCTTGAATTCAAGAAAATAACTAAGGAAGCAATGTCAACTAGAATGACAAATAAAGGAAATCAGTGGCCCAAGTGTCCATTTCTGAAACTACAGACATGGCTCCATTATTTTCAGACACTACGTGCAATAAATACAGTGGATTTTCTTCACGAGAAGCCATGTACAACATGTTTGAAGAATAACACCCAAAATAACTAAATAAAATAGCAACGACGAATACAGTTGTTTCATGAGAACCTTCTTACTTTAAATTTGCATGCTCGTTTCTACATAGGATAGTTACGAGGCCGAAGATATTACCATACACTGATATGTAATATGCGTCATTGATAATATCAACATTTCAGACATGAAATTCAAGAATTCCAAATTGAAGAACATGGATTAATTCGTCGCCGAGGATTTGCTAACAATGTATCATTTTCATTTGCCACAAAAGATTTATGATAAAGCTTTCTTGGAAAGCTTTTCAAGAAAGAATTCAGACCTAATGAAGGTGGTGCAAGGATGGAAGGAAGATCAAGGCAAGATAAAGTGAGATAAACTTGGTATGTACCCCATAACAAAATTTCCATCACCTTACTTTTTTGTAGCAGCAATGCTGTGTAGATTATTTGCTAGACCTGATACCACTAAATTCTCCATTGAATGGGTTCATTTAATTGACGTAGTCATCAATTCCACTATCATGAATAGGGAAAACATTTTATCTGATAAATTGTCCAAAACCATTATGAATTACAGAACCAATAGAGTCTTTTCCACTAGGACAATTCCCCATTTTTATATGAGCATATATATCATGGATGCTATCTGTTTCTGGTCGAGTTTTCCTATTATGGGTTGGAAGTGGAAAAGCCAAGATCCTAAACTGATTCATATTCATCATAAAGCCCTATGGTAATCTAAATTTTATTTACATTTCTACAATATTTGTCATGGAGTTATGTTGCCCATTTATCATATTAATTTTAATGAAGCCAGTGTTGATATTTTACATGTAGCTAGATGGTTTGGTGAGGAAAATTTCACTTATGTCATAGTTTTTGGGGGCCTTTCTTCTCCTCATTTCCCACCCTACTATGTTCCAGATAAAATTTTGGTAAGAGAAATTGCATACCAAACTCTTGTAAATGGTATAAACAAGCAGCTTAGAGATTCCAAGAAAGCCATCTGGCCTACTTTCCCATTACAATGTGGTACCTTTTCCCTTTTTGACATAGGTCATGCAGCTCAATAAATTCCAAACATTATTGCATTGAACTTGGATTTAATTCCAGGGAGACAATATGATCCAAATGATGTGGTCCAGAATTTTACCACTAGTCTTAAACTCAGACCTTTCATGAATGAAAGGGATATGTTCGATGATTTATTTGAAGGTGTAGAGAAGTTTGCAGTTGTGTTAAAAACTGCATCCAATAAGCTCAGTGTGGAAAATATTAAATATTTTCATCAATACAAAAACAAGAGGTTAGAAACAATCCCATTGGGCTTGTTACTAATGGAATATGTCAGAAGGCCAACTCCCAGCATCAATTTAGATGATGAAGCACAAGACATGTCATATGGTGAGTCACAGAAAAATTCAATTAGAGATTCATAGCATTCATAACATCAGTCTCAGAGTTCAGATAATTATGATAATGAATCTGAAATAAAAAATGAAAGCCCTGAGAAGATAACTGAAAAATTAATTAAAGGAAT
Source organism: Pinus albicaulis (assembly GCA_034641835.2). Classification (NCBI taxonomy): domain Eukaryota; kingdom Viridiplantae; phylum Streptophyta; class Pinopsida; order Pinales; family Pinaceae; genus Pinus; species Pinus albicaulis. The sequence goes on from JAXQQM020079956.1 coordinate 102,394, forward strand.
TGATATGCAAACTGAGGAAGAAACTTGTGGAGTTGAATCATCTTCAAAATAAGTTCATACTACACCTAAGTAGACAGTAAATCATCAAGCACAAGATTTAAAAACATAATGGTAAAATTTTAGTAAAGCACTAGAGACACCACCACCACCAAATCCTAATCCAGAAGGATCGACAAGTTTTCAAACTCCTGAGAAAACTGATAATATAGTAGAAAATGCATTGCCACTTCAACAATTACCAGAGGTTCAAGAACAAGAGATCATCCCGGCCTACCCAACAGAAGAAATCATTTTGAATATTGAGGAAATACCTCCACTAGATTTTTTCTACAGCCCAAGTCACAAAGATGTAGTCAAGAGGAGGAAAATAAGAAGAATTGATGAACAATGACTTCTCTCAATAATGAATCAGTAGATGTTGTCTGGAAAGATTCTTTTGCCAATCCTACAGAACATCTTACTAAATTTTCATAGTTTGCTGGTGCATATGCAACAACTACAATTGATAAAGCAGAAGAAGTGAAACTTCTGCTCAAACAAAAGGAAGATAAAGTTCAAGAATTGGAAAGACAACTAGAATAGGAAAAGCTTAATGCCAATAAGCAACTTGAGATGAAAATGTCACAGTTCCAAAAGGACTTTGAAATATTAAATTTGAAACATCAAGTACATATTTCAGAGAAGGAAACACAGATAGAGGCAGCCATGGATAAACTGAAAATCCAACCTCAAACAGAAAAATTTACAAAACATGCACTAGAATGGAATACAAAATTGAAGCAGCATCAGGAGACTTTTTGTCACCAAATCTTAGCTACCAGTTCATATTGTGAGACAAGCAATATTTTGATTCAACAAGTGGTGAACAAGAGGTTGGAATGTGAAAAGGTTCAAAAGAAATTTTCTGAGTTCATCCTATGGCAAGAATCTGATATAGGAAAGAAAGCCGATCTCCTGAAAATTGATAAGTTTCACAAAGATATTTTATTTAAAGACTAGAAATGCAGTTAAGACAGGCATATAAGGCAGCATCAAAGGCAAAAAATCTACAAATGAGATAATTGAGTCTGTTAATGGACATCTTCTAAATGCTGAACTTATCAAAGAATCTATAGACGAAGTGCTCCCAGAGCTTAAACTATTAGAAATACATTGGAAGGAAATCACAGAGATACATGTAGAAGCTATTAAAAAGATAACTAAGTTAGATCAAGAAAATTACTGGAACTTTCCAATGAAACCACATCATCAATGTCTGTCTCTATGATGCTTAACTGATTCCACTAAGAAATCATTGCCAACACTTTCAAATGCCGTGTTTAAAGTCCAGGTCAGATCTGAGATCACACAACTAGCTCAGCTGACGCTGATGGTAGATATTTTCCACCTCAGAGATCAATGAGAAAATAAGATCTACCCACTTAAGCATATTGTTATTTTTATTTCTAGATTGTAGTTTAGTTTACTCATTATGAGGAAGGTTGCTTGAAAACTCCTCAAATTTTTATGTAATAATCTATTTTTGACATATTTATTTTAGTATTTAAACCCTTCTCATGCATTTAGAGAAGGGTCCAGAAATTTATAAATTTTTTTTGCAAAGGAATGTACTTCTGTATGTTTGTGAATGCCTTGATGAATTAATGTAACATAGTCTTTTTTCTTTTGATATTGAAGCTGTTTAACTAAAGTTTCACTTTTGGACTCATTGAATTTATTTAATGTGAAGAGGAGCAGAATTCTACTATCGGTTTGAATGAGTAGAACCTTGTATATATGGTATTTCTACACATTATATTAAGTTTTAATTCTTGAATTGATAGTCATATTTTATCTGTATTATATATGAAAGCTGTTATCATAAGTAAATGTTAAATGAACTTTTGCACTGATATTTATTTATGGTTACTTATATCATATATGATCAAACTTATGAATGCGATACATATTTCACAATTGTTTTGATTAAACTATTTTGTCAAAATAATTATTTTTACATAATTTTCATCGCTTTCAACTATTGAATAATCTTCATTACTAATTGTTGAAAGATATCTTTCTAGAGCGCATTGAAGAATGAATACTCCTGGGTATATAGTAGAATAGATATTTAGTCACTGCATATGATAGATTAGATCATTTTTCCATTTGCATGTTATAAATAAACACACCCTCATTATCCTTATTGGGAAATTGGTCCCTTTATCCCCAGTCAGAGCCACTACACCAAAAGGAAAAGGACTTTCTCTAAGGTCTGGATCGGGTGGTTTTCCCCCATTTTTTGCAACGGAATTCCGAGGCTTCAACATTTTGGTGCTAGAAGGAGGGCCATCATGAATGGAAAAAAGGTATGATCAATCTAAAATCCAATCTAAGAGTCTCTCTCCCTCTAGATCCCCTTCAACTTCTGGACCATTATCTAGATCTAAATCCTTAAGGTCTGAAGTTGAACATCCATATCCTAAGTCTCCTAGTGAAACTCAACCAATACTATCTCCATATTTTCACCAAAACACCCCAAAAGTTTAGTCTTTGATCGAAAAATTAGAGAGAGTATCCATTTCTGCTGAAAAGCCTAAAACTTCTCAAACATATGAAATTAGTGTTTCATCTTCTTTACAACCAAGATGAATATTAAGTCGATTGGAATCTCAAAAGACATGAATTCCTCCTTTTGAATTTTCTATTGATACTTCTCGAAGGAAAATAAATAAGAATAAGATTCAACCACCAACGATGTCTTATCCAATAATCCACCCCATTCACCTCCATTACCTCCACTCATTTCAACAACTCTATTTCAACAATCAGTGTTAGTTTAACTAGTTCCAATACCCAAACTAATACTCCTTCAACTAGTTCAAGCACTTAGCCTGCCTCTTCTTAAACTCAAACTCCACTCATCACCTCCACTCAAGGCCCAATGGCAGACCAAGCATGGAATAATCCAGGTGCTGTACAAATGCCTGCTCCTCTTCCTAAATACCCTGAAATATGGTTACCTAAATTCAATTCTGATGATGGTCTTCTAGCTGAAGAACACATCCATAATTATATGTTAGCCATCAATTTAAAAGAGGTAACTGAAGAAGATGCTGTAGTCAGATTATTTCCATATACTCTCACAGTATCTGCAGGATCCTGGTATTTTTCATTAACTTCTCGCTCTATAACTCACTGGAATATGTTTGAAGAACAATTCTTAGCTAAGTTTGGATATGAACGAACCACTGAATTGCTCATCAATGACCTATCAAATCTTAAGGCTAAAACATGAGATAAAATAAAAGAATTCAATTCTAGATTTAATAGATTACTCAATAAAATCCCTGCTACATTAGTTCCTGGTGCTGAGGTTCAAATTGAGTGGTATATTTCTTCTCTCCCATCTAATATAGTCATTTTTTTCGATAGAGCGAAGTTACCTACATTGGCAGAAAATATGAAGGAAGCTTTGTCTGTAGAGAAATGTATTATACCTCTTGAAAAGAAGAATTCTCAAGCAGACATGAAATCCAATAAAGTATCTTTCAAAGATGATTCAAAGAAGAAGCCACCAAAAGATAATTTTGATTTATAAGGTCTTCAGAAAGTACTAAAATCCATGACAAATGAAATGAAATGGTAGACATAAAAAAACAAGTTGTTGAAAGTTCCAGTACAAAGAAGACTTTCAAGCCCTTCAAGAAAAATCAGTCTTCTACTTCTCAACCACCCAACATCATATCTAATGCCGAGTTTGACCAAGACACAGGCGAGGAGAAAATAGAAGAAGAAGAAACCGAAGTTGAAGAAGAAGTTGAACTAAATGGCACGTGGGATTTCATCCTATCAAATGAAGAACAACACGAATCTTTACCCATTAGTACAAGAAGCAAGAATACCACTGATGGAATGAAACCTAATAAAAAATAGAAGAATTCAATTCTCAATAAAGAAAAAATAGTAAGTAAAAAGTATACATCTAAGGCTACACAAACTAACCCTGCTCCTTCAGATGTTCCATCTACATGGCAAAGACAATGGTAGTCTCTGACACCATTGAATATAATGTAGTGGAAGATATAAAAAGGCTAGGGCTAATATCTCAATCCATGAACTTACTAAATTAAAACAACAGTAGAAAATTTTACTTAGAGATTTGAATGCGGTTCCTGCTTCATCCTTACCTGCTCCAGTAGTGGTTCAAGATGCTAATCATATGGGTAAACCTCCTTCTCCTTCAACTAAAATATATGCCATAGAACTTATTATGATAGGTGATCGATCCATCTCTCATACTCCCCCATTCATCTTGACCTATGAGATATTTAATAAGAATGCTCATAATTGCTTAATTGATTTAGGGGCTTCCTCTAATATCATGCCAAAATCAGTATGTGCTAAATTGAACATAAATCCTCAAAATTCTCCTATTCATATAGTACAAATTGATAGAACAAAAGTAGAGGTTGTAGGAGAAATAAATTCTGTTTCCATTAGATTATCATCAAACCCAAAGGTTGCCCAGATAATTGATATTTTGGTAGCTGATATTCCTGAATTTTATGGTTTAGTATTGAGCAGAGACTGGTCTGAGAAACTTCATGGATATTTCGCAACAGACTGGTCACATATGTGGCTGCCCCACAATGGAAAACCAAACCATATTCGAGTAGATCATGAAAAATTCATGAAACATACAGTTATCGATATTGAAAGAATCAATGAGCCAATAGTATTCAATAATAATATTATTGGAAATTACTCGAAAAAATCATTTCTTGGAAACTTTAATAATAAACCATCACCCTTCTTCAATAATACGGTTATCTCTCAAATTGAAATTTTTTCCCAAACAAACACTTCTAAATGTATTTTTTTTGTAAATAAACTAGTAGTTAATTCTTTATTTTGATGGTTCTAAATCAGAAGATGGTGCAGGAGCTGGCTGTATTTTGATAAGTCCTGAAGGAGAAAAGACTATGCTAGCATGCAGACTTGAATTCAATTGCACGAAAAATATAGCAGAATATGAAGCACTAATTCAAGGTTTGTATAAAGCAATCTACCTTGGCATTAAATATCTGAAAGTACTTGGAGATTGTTAAACACACATATGGTAAAAAAGAAAGTAAACACACAAGGAGAAAGATAAGCGTGAGTTGTGTTATTATTCCCCATATATGTACATTTATAATACAATGGTGTGACCCTTGGATTCCATTCCAAGTGGTCTCTTGGACTCCATTTGTCTGTTCTCTTTCCACACCTACCGGTTTAGGATTAGGTTTCCAACATTCCCCCCCTTAATCCGAAGGGGTATGTGTGAGTCTAAGAAGAGAGTTGTAATACAAATCTACAAAGTATGCATGGAAGCACTTAGGCTAAATCATATCTTTGAAATGTTGGCATAAAGAGGTGGTTTAAGGATGAACACCAACATTGGAACGCTTAGTGCAATTCCCAGAACTCTTCAAAATATGGAAAGAAACTGAGGGCTTCTGCTAGAGGAAGTGTCCCTCATATTTGAAGAGGGAAACCTTCAACCTAGAAGAAGGGAGGTCTACAACCTGTGATGGTTTAAGGATGACCACCAACACTGGAATGCTTAATGAATTTCTCGAAACTCTACCAAAGATGGCAAGAAGATAAAGTCTTCTGCTAGAGGTAGTGTCCCGAATTCTTTGAAGAGGAAGAATATCAACCTCACATGGATGGTTTAAGGATGTCCACCAACCAAAGGAATGCTCAAAGGAATATGTGTCTCTGGCTACAACTCTGAATCTGGAATTACAGGTTGTGGCTTAGGCTCGCTTGAACTGCTATGTCTCTGGCTACAACTCTGAATCTGGAATGACAGGTTGTGGCTCAGGCTCACTTGAACTGCTATGCCTCTGGATACAAATTTGAATCAGGAATGACAGGTTGTGGCTTAGGTTCGATTGATGTGGCTTCGAAGCTTGTATATGACCACCATTTCCCCCCCTGTCAGGTACAAAGTGAGATGATGGAAAAAACTCAACTGCAAGATTGTTCAATATTCTAGAACAAGTTCTGACATGTGACTTAAACATCTTCTTTTCTTTTGATGCCCATTTCCAAGAAGCGATCCATCCAAGATGAATATTTGTTCTTGCAGGAGGTTTTTTTTTGAAGCATCTGTGTGAAGAATGGGTGTGCCGACCATAGTGCTTGCATGGGTGAAGATCGAAACAATGATATTCCATATGGCCAACTCGATCACAGTGTTGGAATTTCATTATTTGTTGTTACTGTTGTGGAAGAGGAGAAGAATTCAGAACAACTGAAGGTGAACTGTCATGAAGAAATCTGACACTCTGAAATTTGATGGGCTTGGAGTAGTTCGGAATATGAAAGGACAAATCCTTATCATATCCAAGACCAATTCTGTTCTTGTTATGGACAAGCTCTTCCCAAGGTCTGATGATGGGCTTGGGAAGTGCAGGCTGAATATTTTCTTATGCATGCAAATCTGCTCTTATACTGGGCATTGAATGTGAATCAGCTGCAAAATTATTGGCTTGCTGCTTATGGGAGTCTGTTCCAATGTTCTGAATATAAACAGGTTCAGAATGATGACTCCAATGTTGTAATTCTGCTTGCTGAAGCTGAGATTCAAGCTGCAAAAATTCAATCTTCTCATGTGCATTTTGCAGACAGGACTTAATGCCAAAAAGAGAGGCTTTGCTGATTTTAACCATATGATCTACAGTGCAATGTATTAGAGTATTCACTAAATCTAATACTTCATCAAATTTGGCCATTGCATTACCAAAAATAAAGCCCTCTCCTTGAGAAAAAACTTCCCACAACAAACTTAAAAATGAAATGAAATGAGACTAAAAATAGTCTATGGGACTATGAGTTCCTTGTTTTTCTCCTTTTTCATTTCAGTCCTTTTCTTTTGAAGAACCAAAAAACAACTCTTCTTTTTCAACAAATGGTTTGATTAGATCGACACCACCCATGATTCGAAAAATCATAACATCTTAATATAGTGCCTTAAAGAACATAGAAAAAGTATATGCATCATCAATACAGTCCATTGGCTACTGCAAAAAACTTGAATGTCACACTTGGAGGCATGGAATGGGAGCTTTTCACTTTCTTTTCTTCACTAGCTATCGAAATATGGTTGAAAACTGATAAAGATACTATGCAAAAAATCTCTTAATGACTTCAGATAATTATGATAATGATGTCTGTAAAAATATTTTATGTAATGGAAGCTTTAATGAGTACAGTTTTGCCAACCGTCCCTCTATGTGGACACAATTAGTGCAGTCAAAGTGAAGGTGTTGTGGAAAAATTTCAAATATACCCTTCTCTTTGGTGTAGAAGATGATAAAAATAGTAAAGACATTACTTTTCTGCATGAAACTTGTGTAAATGCCGATTCGATGCCCAATTCATAGTGTGAAGACGAACATCATTTCATCATCTGCAGTAAATACATTACTAATCCTAGAGATTCCATGCCCAATTCATAGCGTGAAGAAAAAAATGGTGAAATTCTCTACTTGTCCTTCCTCTCTACATATACCCATGTCATCCTCGAAGGTTTATTCTAATAGAAAATCATGCGCTTTGATAAGCCTGCCATCTGATGATATTTTTTGTAGGCATTTGTGCCTGAACAAATGAGGGGAAGAAGGTCCTTATGTTAAATGGGTTATTTTTTCATGCTTAGCGTCTTCTGCGAGGAGGAGATGGAGTGATGGTTACTTGGAAATCTCCATCAACCACCATGATACAACACAATTTGAAGAGGCAACGATGAGCAGAAAACTTGAGGATGACTATGATGTGCTTATCAAGTGTAGAAATGTTCGCAAGTCAATTTTAATTTCAATGGAAGAAGAAAGAAGACCTGAGAGATAAATAATTGACAACGTTTCACCTCGCATTTTCCATTGCATGATCCGCCAACAGGACCTTGCTCAGATGAGTGAGGAGCAGGTTGAATGCATCTATACAATCCCTAACTACCAGAGAGAAGAAATCCCCAAAAATCCATACAATGTCTTTACGACACAACAAGGGAGGGCACGATGCCCGGAGCAATACGAATGGGAATGGCAGCGCGGGCGAGAACAAGAATGACGACACAGGGAAGAAAAGGAAGTACAAGAATGACGACACAACTCTTCTCTCCTAGAGTATTTTATTTTGTTTGAGATTTCAATGGGATAGGCTGATAAGCACATCGAGTCAATTATTTTTTGGTTCCCGTGGCTCAGTCGTGGGGATGTTGGAGTTCATTTACATGGCAGGGGTTTGATATTTCAGGACCAAGGAGTGGCGATAGGTTTCCGGGATGCCAATAGCTCTTTGATCAATGTCTTCTTCTTGGTTTCAAGAAGTTGTTTGGGAGAGGGCGGGTGCCACAATGGAATGCAGTGGAAGTTTAATCATACTGCGCTTTCACAAATGTGTGGGAAGAGAAAAATTGGATTCTTAGGGTTCTGTTATATGCTCGATCTCATACTCTAAAAAAATAGACTGAGGAGGGAGCTGGCGTTGAGTGGAGGCAGGCGTGAAATATATTGAAATATACTGTGGTAGAGTTGTATTATAGCGCGGGGTTATATGCAAGTGGAGCATTTACCACTGGCGGAGAAATTGAATTTACAACAGAAATTGAATTGAAACAAACATGGACCTGTCTCTCTCTGTGGTAACTATGCCTTTGTCAAGCGTTTTTGTTTGACAAACTTGTCAGGAAAATTGTTTTTCAAGATAGAATATGAAAGTGAAACGATTGAGGGACCGCATCAATTATGTTGATCAGAAGAGACCAAGAATATGTTTGGCAGTGAAACGCCTATGGCATGGACGCAGGAAATCGATATAAAAATGATAAGAATAATGGTTTGGTGTAGGTTAGAAAACTGCAGAGATGGTAGAACCGTATAGAGAGGCCACGAGAATAGTGGTTCAAATTAGATCAGGGCCAAAATTTTCCTGCTCTGATACCATGTTAAACACACGTATGGTAAACAAGAAAGTAAACACGCAAAGAGAAAGATAAGTGTGAGTTGTGTTATTATTCACCATATATGTACATTTATAATACAATGGTGTGACCCTTGGATTCCATTCCAAGTGGTCTCTTGGACTCCATTTGTCCATTCACTTTCCACACCTACCCGTTGAGGATTAGGTGTCCAACAGAGATTCATAAATCATTGTCAGACAAGTAAGAAATACTGTCCATTGTCATTCTGGACATCTTAAACATTATCAGTCATTAGTCCATGATTTGAATTCTCTTTTCTTGGCTTTTAATATCTCCTTTGTACCCAAAATACAAAATGTTAGTGTAGATTTATTGGTCAATGTAGCATCGAAATAAATTCCATCTCAAGAATTTAGTCTCGATTGCTTTTCTAATGAGTTGATTTTTAAATTATTTTTTATGATAATATTAATAATTGGAGTCTTCAATCACGATTCTAATATCATAGATCTCCTTACATCTGAAGGTTCTTATGATAATCAAATTCTAGATGAACATGAACATGACATTTAGATAAAGGAAGAACATGATGAAAATCTAATACCAAAGTCAGTTTCAAACTTGAAGACCTTTATGATTTAAAAGATAGATTCAAGAGAGTTACTAATTCTAAAACACAAAGTTCAACTTTAATATTTTAGGTAGTAAATCTTGGAACTGATGATAAACCACAAAATGTCAAATTAGGTCTTGGTCTGTCTTCTGACGAAAGAGTATCATTTGTCAAGTTATTAAGGACCTACAAAAATGTTTTTTCTTGGGATTATAATGATCTCAAAACATATGATACTTCTGTTATTCAACAAATTATTCCTATGATTTCAGATGAGAAATCAATACAACAAAAGTTGAGGAAAATTCATCCTAATCTTGAAAATAAAATTAAAACAGAGTTGAGTAAGCTCCTCAAAGCTAATATCATCTTTCCAGTTAGAAATTCAAAATGGGTATCAAATTTGGTTCTTGTTAGGAAGAAAAATGGTGATATTCGGATTTGCACTGATTTTAGAAATTTAAATAAAGCATGTGAGAAGGGCAATTTTCCGTTACCAACCATGGAACAAGTACTGCAAACTATAGATGGTTCTAAACTTATGTCTTTTCTATATGGATTTTAAGGATATAACTAAATCCTGGTACACCCAGATGACAGATTAAAGACCACATTCAGGACTAAGTGGGGAACTTGTGCCTATCAAAAGATTCCAATCGGGTTAATGAATGCAGGTGCCACTTTCCAAAGAGCCATGGACACAAATTTTATAGGACTCATTAACAAATCAATAGTCATTTATATAGATGACATCATAGTATTTTCTAGACAAAGAACCAATTATGCGAATGACCTAAAACAAGTCTTTGAGTGATGTAAAAAGTACGGAATCTCACTTAACCTAAACAAGTTATATTTTTATTTAGATGAAGGAAAAATTTTAGGATTCATCATGTCCCAAAATGGTATTTATATCGATCCTGAAAGAATCGAAGAAATTAAAAGGATTCCTTTCCCTCATAATAATAAAACCATGTAGTCATTTCTTGGACAGATAAATTTTGTAAAGACATTTGTCCCTGATTTTTCGCAGATAGTTTTACCTTTACAAAAAATGATTAAAAAAAATTCAGTCTTCAAGTGGGGACATAATGAAAGGGAAGAATTTTATTTAATCAAAGAATGTATTATTAATGCTCCATTCTTGAATACTCCCAATTTTATTAATCCTTTCACTTTATATACATTTTCATCAGATACATCATATGTTGTTGTTCTGACACAGCTCAATGACCAGCAAATTGAAGCACCAATATCATTTTTTAGTTCCAATTTTCAAGGTGCAGAACTAAACTATTCGTTTGTTGAGAAAAAATCATTTGCTATCTTCAAATATATAAATAATTTTAGGCCATTTCTTCTCAAGAATCACACCAAGATAATAGTTCCTTTCTCTGAAGTAAGGAAATTATTTATGCAAAGAGAAGTAGGAGAGAAAATGGCTAATTGGGTAATTTCTTTACAAGAATATGATGTAGAAATTAGACATTCTAAAATTGTTAGAGGTCAAGGTTTTTGCAGAATTCTAACAGGAGCATCCCATTTATCATCAGAAGAAGATCTAGGTAATGATGTACAAGTGTCATAGGTAAGCCTCAACGATGCTCAGTCTCAATATGCTGATCTTAAGTTTTATTTAAAAAATGGATATGCACCCATGCAACTCATTTATAAAACAAAGTGTGCTTTAAGATTGAAAGCTAAGCAATACGAAATGGTCAATGATGTATTTTTTAGAAGAAACTTTGATTTCGTGTTATTACGATTCTTAGAGAAAAATGAAGCAGAGAAAGTTTTGCAGGAACTCTGCGATGGACTAGTTGGAGGACATTTTGGAGGAAATACAACATCACATAAAATCCTGCATGCAAGTTACTATTGGCCAACACTTTTCAAAGATTATCATGATTATGCGAGGAAATGCAAAGTCTACCAAAGTGCATCTGGAAGACAAAGGAAACCAAATTTTTCATTACAACCAGTTAATATTTATAACCATTTGAGAAATGGGGATTAGATATAATTAGTGAGATCGTTCCTAACTCTTCCAAATAGCATAAATTCATCCTCACAACTACCGATTATTTTACTAAATGGGTGGAAGAAATTCCACTTAAAGTAGCCAACTCTGAGAATATTATTGAGTTCATTAATCAGTTTATCATAACTAGATTTGGTTCACCCATTGCTTTGATGTTTGACAATGAATCTTATTTCTCAGGAGTTGCTATGATAGAATTCACTATTAAAATAGGTTTTGAACTCAAATATTCTGCTAACTATTATCCTCAAGGAAATGGTTTAGCAGAATCAATAAATAAAAATCTTATTAGAATCATTAAACAAACTATTGAACAAAATCAAATAAATTAACACAAATCGTTAACATTCACTCTCTGGGAAGATCGAATAACTCAGATGGCCTCCATTGGCACTTCTCCATTTAATCTTGTTTATGGGAAATGAGTTGTTCTTCCTACTAATGTAGTTATTCCTTCTCTTGCCCTGGTCCAATTTATTGATGAATCACCTTATTCTTCTTTGAAAGTAACACAATTCTAAATCCTTAAACTCGAAGAAGAAAGAGAAAAATCTAAAGTTACTCATGCACATCATCAACAGTTAGTTAAAGCTTCATTTGATGCAACTTCTGTCACTAAAAAACATTTCAAATTGGTGATCAGGTCCTAAAATGGGATAAGGCACACCATGAAAAAGGTAAACATACCAAACAAAGACTGTGGCTTGGACCATTTCAAATCATAGAAGAAATAGGCCCATCAATGTTTTTATTGCGAGATATATTAGGCAAAAGTGATTCTTTGCTTGTTAATGGGAAAATTTTAAAAAAATATTTTTCGTAAGAGGTAACCCCTTCTGTTCACTATATACTATTGTCTTTTCTTTTCTTAGTAAAATAAAATTTGAATGGTATTGATTTTTGGCTTTTCAAATAAAAATCTCAGAGAATTTTTTTTGATTTATCACTTCTATAAATAAGAATTGTTAACGAAACAATTGAAGAATTCAAATCTCAAATAGATTTTATTTCGCTGAAAAATTTAATTTCACTGAATTTATTTATTCTTTGATAAACTCTCACTTTTATAAAGTATGGTTACTTTACTATCAGTCAAGAAAATACTCTTTAACATATTAAATAATCTTTTACAGATAAGCAATCTTAAACTCCAAATTTATCATCCATAACCCTCAAAAGGGCCAATGATTCACCCCATTCGGAAAAATTTTCAATTTTCAGAAAGTAATTCAAAAAATATGCTAAAGCTTAAAAGATAATAAGTCTCATCACGAGCTTGTTTACCATATTCATAGGAAAATAGTTAAACTGACATTACCAATACTGCTTGCCAAAATAGGGTAATGCCTTGAGATTATATCAAAAGGCAAGGGGTCTCAACAAGAGCCAGCTTGATCAGTTTAGTTACAACCAGTGAATGGCATTGTAAATATTTGGTTACCAAGCCAAGACAATGGATTTTAAGTAATAAAAAATACATATAAAATATTTACAAAAAAGAAAACAAGTTCCAAAATAGATAACGTATATAAAATTGAACTTATTTTTGGAATATTGTAATAGTAGCTGGATGGGACAATGAATAATTACTGGGTAAAAGGTAACCCTACCAAGGCCATAAATGCCTACTGGTATCAAAGGCACTACCTATGATAAATGAGTATATTTTTATAAAGCTAATATGAATGAGCCACCTGCTTTATCTTTTTGAACTTAGTAAGGACTGATATAGATATTCATATTTTCATTTTAAAGAGGAAATATTACGGATTATAATCGAGATTTATTACTTAGTGAAATATTATTTGTATTGAAATTCATTCATGCAACTATTTTTACTTTGAAAAGTTTTAGAAATTTCAAAAAAATGATCAGAGATAACTGGTTCTCCCAAGTGAATCACCAATTTTTGTACTATACAACACCCCCCCATTTATTTTAATAATAAATGGGGACCCTTTAAAAAAAAAAGAGAATTTTAGAAGCATTATTTCATTTTAACGTTAAGTTTTTAAACTTTAGGAATAAAAGCTTTTTTCTTTTCGCTTTGATTTTATTGTGCTTAGCGCAAATCGCTATGATTACAAGCTAACAAAGTTAAAACTCCTATAGAATCTGCAAATTGCGATAAAGAACTTCAACCTTTTTGAATTATATAAAATTCCCCGTTGAAAAGCTTAGAAAACCTTTAAAGTTATGAATCATGTCACACCTCCTTTAAAAGACAAACTTCTATCATTTCAAAAGGAATTGCGATGAGTCGGACCCGATGAGACAATAAATGAACGATGAAATGTATGCATAAAATCCAATAAAGCACAATACTTTGAGTTTTTAAGCACATATCACATTCTGCAACGATTACCCAAATGGAAAGTTTTATCCACCGTAATAAAATGCGATGTGCGATTTGTGCAGATCGCATTTCACATTTCACCAGCAACAAAAACATATAGTATTGGTATTTGCTAAAATTTGCGATTTGCGCTATAACATTTATTATTCAAGTGCTTGAATTGATCCTTATTCAATCGATCTGTTATAAGATATAATGATGTATATCATTGGATTAGAAGTATTTATTAAGGCATGTAAGAGATTTGATAAACAATTTACGGGTTATTAATGGCATTCAATGGGTACAGGTTTCAAAAGATTGATATCTTACTTAAAGCATGTTTTAAATTTAAAGCACCAGATTTTGATTTATGTTGATTTAACCCTATTCCCTGTCCTTGTCTCTCCTCATCTTAGATCTGAATTTATTCGTTTTGCTTGAATTCAGGAAACTACCTAAGGAAGCAATATCATCTGGAATGAAAAATAAAGGAAAATCAGTTGCCCAAGCATCCATTTTTGAAACTAAAAACATGCCTCCATTATTTTCAGACATTGGGTGCAATAAAGAAAATGATTTTTCTTCATGGGAAGCCATGCACAACCTGTTTGAAGAAGAAAATAAAAAATAAATAAAGAAAATAGCAATGACAGATAAGGCTGTTTCATCAGAACCTTCTTACTTTGAAGTTGCATGCTCGTTTCTCCATAGGATAGCTGCGAGGCCGAAGGTATTACCATACACTGACATGGTAATATGGGTCATTGATAATCTCAAAATTATAGACAAGACATTCAAGAATTCCAAATTGGAGAACATGGGTTCATTCACTGCTTAGGATTTGCAAACAATGTATCATTTTCCTTCGCCACAAAAGGTTTATGATAAAGCTTTTCAAGAAATAATTCAGACCTAATGAATGTGGTGAAATGATGGAAGGAAGATCAAGGCAAGATAAAGCGGGATAAACTTTGTATGTACCCCATAACACAATTTCCATCACCTTAGTATTTTGTAGCAGGAATGTTGTGTAGATTATTTTCTAGACCCGATACCACTAAATTATCCATTAAATGGGTTCCATTTATTGACACAGTCATCAATTCCACTATCATTAATTGGGAAAAAAATTTATCTGATAACTTGGCAAAAACAATTATGGATTATAGAACTAATAGAGTCTTTCCACTAGGAAAATTCCCCCTTTTCATATGAGCTCATATATCATGGATGTTATATGTTTCTGCTCGAGTTTTCCTATTATGGGTTGGAAGTGGATAAGCCAAGACCCTCACCCAATTCATATTTATCATAAATCCCTATGGGAATCTGAATTTCATCTAAATTTCTATAAGATTTGTCATGGAGTTATGTTTCCCATTTATCAGATTATTTTTAATGAGAGAGTTCCTAGAATTTCCAAAGAAGCTAGTGCTGATATTTTACCTTTAGCGAGATGGTTTGGTGAAGAAAATTTTACTTATGTCAGAGTTTTTGGGAGTCTTTCTTCTCCTCATGTACTACCCTACTATATTCCAGATAAAATTTTTGCAAGAGAAATTGCATACCAAACTCTTGTAAATGGTATAACCAAGCATCTTAGAGATTCCAAGAAAGAAATATAGCCTACTTTCCCATTACAGTGTGGTACCTTTGCCCTTTTTGACATAGGTAATGTAGCTAAATAAATTCCAAACATTACTGCATTGAATCTGGCTTTAATTCCAGGGAGACAATATGATCCAAATGACGTGGTCTAGAATTTTACCAATAGTCTTAACCTCAGACCTTTCATGAATGAAATGGATATGTTTGATGGTTTATTTGAAGGTGTAGAGAAGTTTTTAGATGTGTTAAAAACTGCATCCAATAAGATCAGTGTGGCAGATCTTAAATCTTTTCATCAATACAGAAACAAGAGTTTAGAAACAGTCCCATTGGACTTGTTACTAATGGAAGACGTCAGAAGGCTAAGTCCCAACATCAGTTTAGATGATGAAGCAAAATACATGTCAGAAGATGAGTCACAAGAAAATTCAGTTCGAGATTCAGAGCATTCACAAAATTAGTCTTAGAGTTCAGATCATTCTGACAATGAATCTAAAAGAAAAAATGAAAGCCCTGAGAAGATAATTGAAAAATCAATTAAAGGAATTGATATGAAAACTGAGCAAGAAACTTGTGGAGCTTAAACATCTTCAAAAGAAGTGTAGAATACACTTGAGCAGATAGTAAATCCTCAAGCACAGGATTTAAAAACATAATATTCAAAGTTTACTAAAGCACTGGAGACACCACCACCACAAAATACTAATCCAGAATGATCAACAAGTTTTCAAACTCCTGAGCAAATCTAGAATATAGTAGAAACTGCAATGCCACTTCAGCAAGTACCAGAGGTTCAAGAACAAGAGATCATCCTGACCTACCCAACATAAGAAATCATTTTGAATATTTAGGAAATACCTCCACTAGATGTTTTCTACAGCCCAAGTCACAAAGCCGTAGTCAAGAGGAGGAAAAGAAGAAGAATAGATGAAACAATGGCTGCTCTTAATAATGAATCAGTAGATGTTGTCTGGAAAGACTCTTTTGCCATTCCTACAGAACATCTTACTAAATTGTCACAGTTTTTTGGTGCATATGCAACTGCTACAATTGATAAAGCAGAAGAAGTGAAACTTCTGCTCAAACAAAAGGAAGATAAAGTTCAAGAATTCGAAAGACAACTAGAATAGGAAAAGCTTAATGCCAATAAGAAAATTGAGATGAAAATGTAACAGTTCCAAAAGGACTTTGAAAGATTAAAGTTGCAGCACCAAGTACAAATTTCAGATAAGGAAACAAAGATAGAGGCAGTGATGGATAAACTGAAAATCTAGCCTCAAACAAAACAATTTATAAAAGAGACACTGGAATGGAATACAAAATTGAAGCAGCAGCAGGAGAATTTTTGTCACCAAATCTTAGCTACCAGTTCATATTGTGAGACAAGAAAAATTTTGATTCAACAAGTGGCGAATAGGAGGCTGGAATATGAAAAGGTTCAAAAGAAAATTTCCGAGTTCATCCTATGGCAAGAATATGATATAGGAAAGAAAGATGATCTCCCAAAAATTGATAAGTTTCACAAAGATATTTTATTTAAAGAATGGGAAATGCAGTTAAGACAGGCAGAGGAGAAAACATCAAAGGCAACAAATCTAACAAATGAGATCATCTAGTTTGTTAATGGACAACTTCTAAATGCTGAACTTATCAAAGAATATAAAACCGAAGTGCTGTGAGATATTAAAATATTAGAAATACAGTGGAAGGATAGAAAAGAGTCACATGCAGAAGCGATTAAAAAGATAACTAAGTTAGATAAATAAAATTACTGGAAATTTCTGATCAAACCACATCATTAGTGCCTGACTCTACAATCCTTATCTGATTTCACTAAGAAATCATTGCCATCACTTTAAAATGTCGTGTTTACAGGCTAGGTCAGATCCAGGATCACACATCCAACTCAACTGAAGCTGATGGTAGATAATTTCCACCTCAGAGATCAAATGAGAAAATAAGATCAGCCCACTAAATCATGTTGTTATTTTTATTTCTAGATTGTAGTTTAGTTCACTCATTACGAGGAAGGTTGTTTGAAACCTCCTCAATTTTTTATGTAATAATATATTTTTGACATATTTAGTTTAGTATTTAAATCCTTATCATGCATTTAGAGAAGGGTCCATAAATTTATCAAAAATAATTTTCAAAGGAATGCACTTCCGTATGTTCGTGAATGCCTTGATGAATTAATGGAATAGAGTCTGTTTTCTTTTGATATTGAAGCTTTTTAACTAAAGTTTAACTTTTGTACTCATTGAATTGCTTTAACGTGAAGAGGAGAAGAATACTACTATCAGTTTGAATGAGCAGAACCTCTTATATATGGTATTTCTACACATTATATTAAGTTTTACTTCTCGAATTGATAGTCATATTTTATCTTTATTATATATGAAAGCTGTTTTCATAAGTAAATGTTAAATGCACTTTTGTAGTGATATTTATTTATGGTTACTTATCTCATATATTATCAAACAAATGAATGCGATACATATTTCACAATTGTTTTTGTTAAAATATTTTGTCAAAATAATTATTTTTACATAATTTTTATCTCTTTCAACTATTGAATAATCTTCATTACCAATTGTTGAAAGATATCTTTCTATATTGCATTGAAGAATAAATACTCTTGGGTATATATTAGAATAGATATTTAGTCACTGCATATGATAGATTAAATCATTTTCCCATTTGCATGTTATAAACAAACACACCCTCATTATCCTTATTGGGAAACTGGTCCCTTTATCCCTAGTCGGAGCCACTACACCAAACAGAAAAGGACTTTCTCTAAGGTCCAGACCGGGTGTTTTTCCCCCATGTTGTTGCAAAGGAATTCTGAGGCGTCAACAAGATATAAGTTGAAAATGCGAGTTGAAAAAGTAGTTTTTTTTTTTTCATTTAATTTTTTTTTATCTTTTTTACTCCAAAAATGGTGATTCATCCCCCTTGGTTGAAATCAACATCTTAAATCCTATTTGATCTTATAAAGTTGTTTTTGGTTGTACATTTTTATTTTGAGGCCCATTTCAGACCTCAAAAATTCTCTAATGCTAACGTTACTAACTCTTTTCTTGAAGGGGAGAGGCGCATTACTGCCTGTAAGTATTGGAAATTAAAAAATTCTGGCTAAACTATGGATTTTTCCAAGGTATTTGTGTGTAGAAGGCTGAGAAACATCTCTTTGATCCTGTTAAAGTTTACCATAAAAAAAACCATTGGATTTTCCCTTGGTATTAGCAAGACAAAAAGGCTATAAAAAGACAAGGATATCAAACAACGAGTACGTGCATTTATTGAGTTTTCTTTTGTGGTTTAGTCTGGAATAGGTGTGCATCTAGGTGCAAGGAGAAGGCCTAGATCAGAATATTCAATGAGAAATGCAAAGGAGACCTATTAGATATGTTCACTTCTTGGCCTTTCACTTGACGATCTAATGGTTTGGTAAAGGTTTGAAGGGTTTAACATAATGTTTTGTTGCAGATCTAGTTATGAAATGAAAAAATATCATATTGAAAGATTTACATTGTTAATTTGATGTTTATTTAAAGAGAGGCCTGTGTTGATATGTTGCAGGGATATATATATGTCTATTTGACTATGTATGCAGGATATTGAGTGCAGAGATCACCATGGTGACTTGACAATGTCTGTAGAGATTTGATTTTGTTGTAGAGGTCACTATATGCAGATATTTATGTATGCAAATAATTTTTTGGTCGAGATGGTTGGGAAATTAGCTTACTAAATTTGGTTATATGATGCTAAAGCACAATGTATGGAGGGTTTTGTAGTGATTTACATTTTATCAATTGATCGTGTGTTTTGCTAATGATGCATATGTTTGAAAAATACAGTGTGTGTTGAAGTTAATTGATTGTAGGTGAGTGTCATGAGGGTTTGGAGAGATATACTTAACTTTGTCTTATTTTAGTAACAATGACCTATATGGTGGAAATATACTTAATTTCTTGATGAAAATAAATTGAATGATGAGATTAGCATGATAGTTTGTATTCAAATATTGTTAATGTTGAATTGAGATCCTAATGGTAGAACAATTGAATTTTCTCATACATCTGCAATAAGAGAGTTGATATTGATGACTATGATAGAGGGTTGGTAGTATATGCAGAGATCATTTCTTTGTAGACATAGTGATGTGTATGTATAGGTATACGACAGAGTGTATGAAAATATTAGTGTGTCATATGTATAAAATGATAGAGGTTCATGTATGCTTGAGTTTTCAGGGCTGGTATTGGTGACATAATGTGTGACTTTTATCCTTAATTTTTTTCCTAGATAATTGAATATTTTTGATAGAGGATTGATGGTAGAAAGACTCTCTATTTATTGTTCTACATGATGATAAGGGCTATATGTTGATGCAATAAATGATGCAAAGACTTATGTGTCAGAAATTGGTATGAAAAAGACTTGTATGGTTTCCAATGTCATGAATTTTTGATGCTGCTTGTTATTGATTTGAAATTATTATAGACTTTATGATGATGGTGATGTGATGTGTCTAGTTGGAGGAAATTGATGTTTTGAATTTGTTTCTATTGTTATTATGCAAAGAAAGGATTTGCAATGATGTTACATATTGAAATGGATTGAGAATGGCATATCTTGTTCTGTTCTATATTCAAAGAGGGTTTTGATATTGTTAAGACTTGAATGGCTTAATGCGTATGATAATGATATATGAGTATGGGCTTAGTATTTGAAAATGATTTTGGGAAAATAGTTTTGACTTGAACATTGTTGTTGAGATTTGGTTTGACATCGGATGACAAACAAATAATTTGACTTGGAATTTGTTTGATTAGTGATTGATTTCAAGGATATTATTGGTGTCTTGGTATTTAGTTATTTAGTGATTTAGAATAATGATTGATGTGGTCTAGTTTGAAAATTGGATGAAGCGTGGCTTGCAAGTTTTAGATTGTATTTGAGTCAGGTGGATCCAGTGTGAAAAGTTATGAAACATGGTCCACAAAAGTATCGAGGGTTGGATCATTCAGTGAAGGAGTTGTAGGTTCCTTTTGGTAGGAGCTCGTAAAATTGATAAAGGAGTAGGAAATTCCTTCCAGTTGGAGCTGGAGAAACTAGAGGAGGTGGTATCCTCCTGTTGGTAGGAGCCTGCACATTGGTAAAAGTATGCACCAGTGCAAGATGTAATGAAATATTTTCTTTGTAATAATAAAGAAAGCATAAAAGACATCAGCAATGGTATTCTCCCATTTTGGGTTTCCACCTAAAAGTCCAGTGTCCCTATGTGTTGATGCTGTGTTGTAATTTTATGGTTTATTTTCTCTTATGTTGAATGCTGCTCATGATTACTTGCTATGCATAGATCTACAACATAATGTGCTGCTAATGAAATAATGGTTCAAGATAAATTTGAAAATAAAATAAAAAGTTAAGTAAAATTTGATTAGGCATGAAATACTGATAACTACACACCCCCCCCCCCCCCCCAACTCTCATTATTTCTAACAATCGTTGCTAAGGGATTTCCCAACATATGTAAAACCATACACAATATCACATCCCATTAACCAAAAAAATACCAGAGACCATATACAAAATTAAGAGCTGATGCCTTCCAAGGAACACATCGCACCAGAGCCAAGACCTTTCATGATTATGGTCATGCAAAATAAATATAGAGAAACTAGCCACAGATTAATCAACATAAATTGGGAACTGCCACAAGGATCCTGTTGGAAATACTGAGAGGGGGGTTGAATCAGTATTCCTTTCAATGAGAGAATTAAATTATTATCAGTGTATGTACAATGCTATCAGTAAACAAAAGGAACACAAATGCACACATTTTTTAAGGTGGAAACCCACTCCGGGACAAAAACCACCTAATGCTTTTCTAATAATTCTTTAATATTCAACTCCAATTGAAAGTAAAGCTCCAAATTCTTGGAATCTAGAAAAAGCATTCTTCTCCATCTCCCACTGGATGGACGCTCCAACACCAAGGTTTCTTCAGTAGTCAACTGAACGGATTCCCCAACACCCAATGAGATACAACTCACCCTAGCACCACCCTACCACCCTGTAGAAGAATAAAAGAAGAATGGATTCCCGTACTAGGGAAAATGGTCCACTTTACAATGATATAGAATGATGTAGAAGAAGAAGACACACTAGGACGTAACCCCAACTATGACACAACTACCTAATGATGATCCTAGACCTCCCAACACTGCATCTTCAACTCTTGGCAGATAGACACTAGTACAATTTTTACAATAATGCATTTACAATGACTTAGTAAAATGATACCTTTACAGTGACTGTATCTAGTGCTGCCCACTTGAAGAATTCATGTGATGAACGTCTTACTACTTTTATGCATCTTGGTTGCTACTCTTGTCATGCTACCCTCTACTGCACCTTGCTTTGCTTTTCTGCCCTCGAAAGTTTGGTCCTTTGCAGCCCTTGACAACACATGATCTAGCTTTTTCTTGCCTTCTAGGAGCTAGATATTGAATCTGGTGTATCTATGTTAATGCAAAACCCCAATATGTGATTTTCGGTCCTGTAGTATTCCTCTGAGTCATATTTCCAATTCCATTGGTTTGACCCAATTTTGATTCTTCAAGAGAGAGTTATGCCCAATCTCTCAAAATGCCCTAATTATGGACTGCTTCAGTAGAGCGAACTTGTACGACATCCCGCGTGTCACTGTTTCTTCATTTGGATATGAAATTGATGGATTGAAAACTAGAGTCCGTGCACTATCTGTCACTTTTTACATAATTCCAATCCTATGCTCAGAGAGAGAGATATGAGTACAATTTTACCAAGGTCACTTCTTTGAGATGAATTTCAGGAGCATGAAAAAACACTGACTTCCACAGATTATATCTCCGAAAATATTGCACAACTTGATTTGAAATTTATAAAAGAGCTTCCTCAAGATTTCAGATTCGCCTCATAAAAATTTCAGCTTTTGACCCTTCGTAGAAAAAATGTTAGAGCGAAAATTCCACAATAACTTGTTTCAGATTGCGAAATCCCTGCATAAGGAGGATATGAGGATCACAATTTATATAAATGCTTAGGTTCAGAGGGGCTTCAACAAGTGAACGTGGGAGGGATCTTAGGAGGTTAAAAAATATTATTATGAATTTTCAATGACCCATGACACAATCCCATGGGGTTTTAGCCCACTAACTAGGGTTACAAACTTCAAACATGAATATCTCTCAAACCGTGAAGAATTACGAGGTGTGCCATATATCAACAAAAACATCTCAACAATTAAAAACCATAAAAATCATTCTTGAACCAGACTGTAGTAATTTGGTAGGTCAAAATTCCCATGAATTATTGGGTTAGCCCCTTGGTGCTGCTTGGTTTGACATCAATGACAATTGTTGATCAACAATCTCCCCCTTTGGCATTGATGGAAACACAAGTACTCCCCCTGCGATCATGACACCTCTTCCTACAACATTCTCTCCCCCTTTGACATCAATGGCAAAGGGTAACTCCCCCTGACAAACAACCATCTTGCGGACTTGTACACACTTCCACTCCCCTTGACACAAAACTGTCCTACAAACCTGTAATATAATGAGAACTTGGGAGAATCCCAAGCTTCTGGAGAAGATATTCAAATGCTTCACGAGGTAAAGGTTGAGTGAAGATATCAACAATTTGTTCTTTTGTACCAACATACTCAAGTTTGATATTCTTTTCAGTGACTTTTTCTCTACCAAAATGATATTTGATCGGAATGTGTTTTGTTTTTGAATGCATGACAGGATTCTTGGAGATACTGATGGCACTAGTGTTGTCACAGAATATGGGAATAGGTTCAATAAATTTTACTTGATTATCTTACAAATTTTGTTTCATCCAAAGGACTTGAGTACAACAAGATGCCGCTGTAATGTATTCTACTTCCATTGTAGATAACGAGATTGAGGTTTGATTTTTGCTCAACCATGATACGAGACAACCACCTAGATACAATGCTGCTCCACTAGTAATATTACAATCATCAACACTTCCTGCCCAATATGCATCTGTAAAGGATTTAATAATCAGATTGTTACCCTTGGGATACCACAAGCCATATTCTTCTGTACCCTTTAGATATCGAAGAATTATTTTTACGACAATAATATGTGATTCTTTTGGTGCTGCTTGGAATCTTGCTACTTGTCCAACTGCTTGCATAACATCTGGCCGGGAGGCTGTTACATATAGAAGACTACCAATCATAGATATGTACAACCTCTGATCCACATCCTTAGATGAGTCGTCTATACTCAATTTGCAACCTATTACCATCAGAGAAAGGACGGGTTTGCAATCTTCCATTTTGAATTTCTTGAGCATTTCCTTTCTCTTGCTGAGATATTTGAAGCCGTAAGAAGTATGTTAGCTCACCAAGTAAAGACATCTCGAACCTAATTTGAATATTTGTAGAAAAGTTCTTACTTAGTCGATCATCATTGCTACCAAATATTATATCATCCACATATACCTCAACGATTGTTAAATTATCGTTATCTATTTGTACATAAAGATTGCTATCAACAGTACCTTTCTTGAAACCTTGTTGACGTAGATATCCATCAAGACGAGCATACCATGCTCTGGGAGCCTACTTGAGACCATATAGAGCCTTCTTTAACCTACAAACATAGTCTTCTTTTTCTGATAGTAGAAAACCTTCAGGTTGTTCGATGTAAACTTCTTCTTCTAATTCTCCATTCAGAAATGCTGACTTAACATCCATTTGGTAGACTTTGATTTTTCTTGAACATGCATAGGTGAGAAACATTCGGATGGCTTCCATTCTGGCAACTGGTGCAAATGTTTCATCGAAATCAATTCCTTCCACTTATACATAGCCTTTGCAAACCAATCTTGCTTTGTTTCTGGTAACCTGTCCATTTTCATTCAATTTGTTCCTGAACACCCATTTAGTCCCAATGACATTTTTTATCTTTTGGTTCATGGAACTAATTTCTAGGTGTTATTCTTCTTGATTTGATCCAATTCTTCATTCATAGCTGCTACCCAATGTTCATTCTAGCTGGCTTCCTAAAAAATACTAGGTTCAAAGGTTGCTAGAAAAGAAATGTGAGCTTGTTGTGATGAACGAAGTTGTCGACCTTCATTTATGTCACCAATGATTTGATTTGATGGATGGTTCTTTTGAATCAATTATTTTGTTCTCCTTGGAGGAGCTTCTTGTTATTGATCTGGTATATCTTGATGATCATTATTTACTTCTTACTCATTGATAGTTTCTTCTTGTTCTAGAATTTTATCTGTGTCTTTTTCGGCCTCTGTCTCAAGTTTCAAAGATTCTAGATCCTCATCATTATTCGCTAGAACATCATCTTCGTCAAATGTAACATTTATGCTCTCCACTATCTGTTTTCATCTTAGATTTTAACATTTATAGGCCTTTCGTTTGCGTGAGTAACCAACAAAGATACCTTCATCAATACGTGATTCAAACTTACCCAAATTTTGATCTTCGTTTTTGATATAACATTTGCTTTCGAAGATTCTGAAATATTTTACATTAGCTAGTTTTCCTTTCCATAATTCATATGGGGTCTTGTTGCAATTATTTCTAAGAAGGCTTCGGTTGATAATGAAGACTGTCGTATCAATTGCTTGAACCCAGATTTTTTCATCTAATTTTGAGTCCTTCAACATTGTTCTACCAATTTCCTATACGGTTCTGTTCTTTATTTCAGCAACTCCATTTTGCTGAGGTGTTCATGCTGTTGAAAACTGTCTTTTTATTCCATTTTCGTCACAATATTGCTAAACTAATTTGGAACTGAATTCTCTAACATGATTTGATCTTAGACACTTTATTTTTAAATCAGTTTCATTTTCAACCAACTCCTTGTAGATCTTAAAGCACTCAAATGCTTCAGATTTTTTCTTTAGGAAACTAACGGCTGTCATCTTGGTATAGTCATCTATCATTAACATAAAATATAATTCTCCATCTAAGCCTTTTGTTCTCACATGACCACATGTATCAGTATGTATCAATTCCAATGGATGTGATGCAAAGTCTTCTTTTGTTTAAATTGGACTTTTGTCTGCTTGCCGTACCGATATGCCTCACATAGTGTGTTGGAAGGTTTTGAGATTTTCGGCATTTCTTGTATTGCTTACTTTTTGTTTATCCTAACAAGATTGTCAAATTTTATGTGACCCATTCGTTTGTGCCATAACCAGATTTCATCTTCTTTAGCTAGTAGACATGCTTTAGTTGCTTCATCTAGAACATATATGTCATTTGGAGCTCGACTTTCTATAGCCACAATTTTACCATACCTGCCTTTCCTGATTTCACATTTTGTGGAGTTGAATAGCATTGTGTGTCCTTGATAACAAATTTGTCCAACAATGAGCAGATTGTGATTCATGTTTTCAACCAATATGACATTCTTGGCTATAACATCTTTGCTTCCAAGAGTGACAGTACCTGATCCTATAACATTTGAAGATCCATCATTTCCAAAGGATACGGTTCCATCCTTTTTCACTTTTAGAGATAAAAATTTCCTTCTATCTCCAATCATATGAGTTGAGCAACCGCTGTCAACATACCACACATCTTTGTTGTTTTGAGCCTTGAGAGCGAGAGCACAACTATCAGTCTTCTTCTTCTTCCATGTTCGTTCATTCTGTGGCTTCGAAGATTCTTCTAGAGGATTTTCAAGTCTGCAGTCTCTGCCTATGTGTCCAAAGTTCTGACATTTGTAACATTCCATATTATTTCTTAAATGTTAAAATCTATTGATGTTTTGTTGAGCCCTGGGAGGTCCATATTTGAAGGATCTCCTGGAATTGTATTGGTTCCTAGGGTACGTGCGACATTCTACAGCTTTATGACCAAATTTTCCACATGAATAACAATAGCCATGAAAAATATGTTGGTGCCTGGATGGAAATATTCATCGAGGAATCATCTTCCAAGGATGTGCTTGCGAATCTTGTCCAATGAAGTCTACATGCATGTCAGATCTCATAGGTTCATTGTATTTTTTTTGCAGAAGGCCCTACTTCTTCTTCTTTGTAACCGAGGCCAGTTCTGTTGTTGTAAGATCATTGATTGTTGATGAGTTCTTCCAATGCCCTTGAGCTGTTGGCATTTTTTTGGACAGTTTTTCCCTTCTTCACTTCCTTACGCAGCGAGACTACTTCAGCTTCTAATGCTTCCCTTTCTTGGTTACTTCCTTCCAACTTCTTTTGAAGTTACTCTTCAATACATTTGTGTTCTTCAACTTTAATTTTGAGACCTTGAACTTGTTCTTCAAGAGTATTGGAACGAATCTTCTCACCCTTGAGCTCTTTTATAAGCCCGATTGCCTCCTTTCAAAGTTATTCTATGGTCAACCCTTCTTCTTCGTTGTTTGATACCTCTTTTTTATTGTGCTTGGCCATAAACAATACTTTCTCATTGGCTTCTTCTTTGCTGTCACTGTCTTCATCGAATGATGAGCTGTCTTCTTTAGAGAGAAAGTTCCTTTTGGATCCTTTCTTTTTGCCTTGCTTGTTGAATTTCTTAAAGCCTTTCTTTCCTTTTGAGTTGTCATCACTTATGTTCGGACATTTTGCTGTGAAATGCCCAACCTCACCACAGCCAAAACATATCGATGGAAGTTTACCTTTGAATTTTCCCTTACCAATTTTTAGTTTTCTCGTAAAGTAAGAATATTCTTCATCTGAAAGACCTTCTCCATCATCTCCCTTTTCTTCACACTTGCAGGTGCATGTAATTTCAATTGAAGGTTGTTTGTCCTTATTGGTTTTCTTACATGCAACTAACCCAGTTTCTAGATATGAAGTACCCTCTTCTTCATCAAGTCTCATTTCATATGCTATGAGAACTCCATGTAATTCCTCTTTGTCGAGTTTGCCCATATTTGCACTATATTCTAAGACCGATACCTTTGGGTTGAATCTCCCTGGTAACGTTCTAAGAATATTACATATAATAGTCTTCTCGTCAACTGGCTCTCCCAATTCTTCCAAAGTATTGGTTATTTCATCAACGTATTGGAAGTATGCAACAATGTTGCAATCTTATTTCATTCTGAGTTGCTCAAATTTTGCTCTATATATTTGAAGCTTTGCTTCTTTGACATTTGAGTCACCTGCATATATATTCTCAAGCTTGTCCCATCTATTTTTGGCAATTTTACAACCCAACACCTTATGATAAGGAGATTCAATAAGTCCACTGATAATAATATTCTTTTCTTTTGCATAATTTACCAAATTCTTCTTACCTTGTTCATCCGCGGTTAATGTAAATCCATTTTGAACAGTGTCCCATACTTCGTAACCTGGCGCCAAGAGATAGACCTCCATTCTTCCTTTCCAGAGTGCATAATTATTTTCATTGAGCAGAGGTACACCATTCTTGGTATGCTCCATGACCTCCTTCCAGCTATTAAACTGCTATTGAAGGAACCAAGCTCCGATACCAATTGTTGGAAATACTGAGAGGGGGGGTGAATCAGTGTTACATTCAATTAGAGCATTAGTTAATCTTCAATTATTATCAGTGTATGTACAACGATAGTAGTAAACAAAAGGAACACAAATGCACACAGTTTTTAAGGTGTAAACCCACTCCGAGACAAAAAACACCTAATGCTTTTCTAATAATTTTTTAATATTCAACTCCAATTGAAAATAAAGCTCCAAATTCCTAGAATATAGAAAAGAATTCTTCTCCAGCTCCCACTATATGAACACTCTAATGCCCGAGATTCTTCAGTAGTCAACTGAATGGATGCCCCAACACCCAATGAGCTACAACTCCCCCTAGCACCACCATACCACCCTGTAGAAGAATAAAATAAGAATGGACTCCCGTACTAGGGAAAATGGTCCACTTTACAATGAAAATATTTTAACTATTTTATTAATGAAAATATTTTAACTATTTTATTAATGGAAATAATCCTATATTTATTTAATTTTCTAGAATAATTTAAATAATTCCTATTGTATATTAAATAAAAATAAAAATAGAAATTAAAATTAAAAATAATAATAAATAATTTTCATGTTATTAACTTTAATCTTTTTATATATATTTTTTGACTTTTTATTTCTATGACTTTGATTTAGTCTAACTAGCCGTTATTTTTCAACGACTAGTTGGAGCTTCTCATATCTATTTAATTGGGTCTACTGATCAGATTTTTCATCAAGTCCTGATGATGAACCACACTGGCTGGTTCGAAACGCGTCGACCAAATTTATTTGGATGTGATTTTTACCGAAAGATATCACAATTTTTAAGCTCCTAAAATCCCTTCCACATTCACTTGTTGAAGCCCCTCTCAACCTAAGCATTTATATAAATTGTGATCCTCATATCCTCCTTATGTAGGGATTTCGCTACCTGAAAAAAGGTCATCGTGGAATTTGCGCTTAAACGTTTTTTATACAAAGGTTCAGAAGCTAAAATTTTTATGAGGTGAAGCTGAAATCCTGATAAATCTCCTGTAAAAATTTCAGATCAGGGTGCACAATATTTTCGGAGATATGATCTATGGAATTCAGTGTTTTTGTAGGATCCTGAACTTCATATCAAATACATGACCTTGGAAAATCGTCATAAATCTCTCTATGATTATCAGAGTGGAATTCTGTAAAAAGTGGAAGATAGTGCATGAACAGTAGTTTTCGCTGTATCAATTTCAGAGCCGAACGAAGAAAAAATGACACATGGCATGCCGTACAAGTTCGCTATACTGAAATAGTCCACAATTAGGTCATTGTGAGAGATTGGGCATAACTCTCTCTTGAAGAATCCAAATTGGATCAGACCTATGGAATTGTAAAAAAGAATCAAAGTACTACTATAGAACCAAAAATCACATATTGGGAAGCTGAAATAACAGAGATACACCAGATTCATTATCGAGATCCTAGAAGGAAAGAAAAATCTAGATCATGTGTTGTCAAGGGCTGCAAAGGACCAGACTTTCTAGGGAAGCAAAGAAAAGAAAGGTGCAACAGAGTGTAGCATGACAAGAGCAACAATCAAGGTGCAGAATAACAACAAGAAATTCAACACATGAAGTCTTCAAGTTGGCAACACTGCATATAGTCATTGTAAAGGTATCATTGTACTAAGTCATTTTAAATGCATCATTGTAAAAATTGTACAAGTGTCTATCTGCCAAGAGTTGAAGAGGAAGTGTCAGGAGGTCTAGGATCATCATTAGGTGGTTGTGTCAGAGTTGGGGTTATGGTATAGTGTGTCTTCTTCTTCTACATCATTCTATATCATTGTAAAGCGGACCATTTTCCCTGGTATGTGAGTCCATTATTGTTTTATTCTTCTATAGGGTGGTAGGTTGCGTTGGACATTGGGTTCAATTCTCCCCGTGTGTTTCGCGACATGGAATAACTGCCTCTCGTGGATCGTAACTCTGGTGATTGTAGTAGAGACTAATTCCTACAGGTTTTGGTCTAACGACAATCATGATTTCAACAAGTGGTATCAGAGCTTGGTTCCTTCAATAGCAGTTTAACAGCTGGAAGGATGTCATGGAGCATACCAAGAATGGTGTACCTCTATTCAATGAAAATAATTATGCACTCTGGAAAGGAAGAATGGAGGTCTATCTCTTGGTGCAAGGTTACAAAGTATGGGGCACTGTTCAAAATGGATTTATATCAACCATGGATGAACAAGGTAAGAAGAATTTGGTAAATGATTCAAAAGAAAATAATATTATTATCAGTGGACTTATTGAATCTGCTTATCATAAGGTGTTGGGTTATAAAACTGCCAAAAATGTATGGGACAAGCTTGAGAATATATATGCAGGTGACTCAAATGTCAAAGAAGCAAAGCTTCAAATATATAGAGAAAAATTTGAGCAACTCAGAATGAAAGAAGATTGCAACATTGTTGCATACTTCCAATACGTTGATGAAATAACCAATACTCTAGAAGGATTGGGAGAGCCAGTTGATGAGAATACTATTATATGAAAGATTCTTAGAACGTTACCAAGGAGATTCAACCCAAAGGTATTGGTCTTAGAATACAGTGCAAATCTGGACAAACTCAACAAAGAGGAATTACATGGAGTTCTCATAGCATATGAAATGAGACTTGATGAAGAAGAGGGTACTTCGCATCTAGAAACTGCATTCGTTGCATCTAAGAAAACTAATAAGGACAAAAAAACTTCAATTAAAAAGACATGCACCTGCAAGTGTGAAGAAAAGGAAGATGATGGAGAAGGTCTTTTAGATGAATAATATGCTTAGTTTACGAGAAAACTAAAAATTTGGTAGGTCAAAATTCCCATGCAATATTGGGTTAGCCCGTAGTGCTGCTTGGGTTGACATCAATGACAATTGCTGATCAACAATATCCCCCTTTGGCATTGATGGTTGTGTGTAAGGGGGAGTTACCCTTTGCCATTGATGTCAAAGGGGGAGAGAATGTTGTAGGAATAGGTTTCATGATCGCAGGGGGAGTATTTGTGTTGCCATCAATGCTAAAGGGGGAGATTTTTGATCAGTAGTTGTCATTGATGTCAACCCAAGCAGTACCGGGGGGCTACTCCAATATTGCATGGGAATTTGACCTACCAAATTAAAATATTCTAGGTCAATAATTATTTTTATGGTTTCTACTTGTCTACATGTTTCCGTTGATATATGGAACACCACGTAATTCTTCACGGTTTGAGAGATATTCATGTTTGAAGTTTGTACCCCCAGTTAGTCGGCTAAAACCCCATGGGGTTGTGGCATGGGTCATTGAAAAGTCATAATTTATATTTTTTAAGCTCCTAAAATCCCTCCAACGTTCACTTGTTGAAGCCCCTCTCAACCTAAGCATTTATATAAATTGTGATCCTCATATCCTCCTTATGTAGGGATTTCACTATCTGAAATAGGTAATTGTGGAATTTTTGCTCTAACATTGTTTCTACGAAGGTTCAAAAGCTGAAATTTTTATGAGGTGAAGCCGAAATGCTGTGGAACCTCCTGTAAAAATTTCAGATCAAGGTGCGCAATATTTTCGGATATATGATCTGTGGAAATCAGTGTTTTTGCAGGCTCCTGAAATTCATCTCAAAGAAGTGACCTTGGAAAAACCGTCATAACTCTCTCTTTGAGTATTAGATTGGAATTATGTAAAATGTGATAGATAGTTCACGGATTTTTATTTTCACTCTATCAATTTCAGAGCCGAATGAAGAAACAGGGACACGTGGCATGCCATACAAGTTATCTATACTGAAATAGTCCATAATTAGGGCAATGCGAGATATTGGGCATCACTCTCTCTTGAAGACTCTAAATTGGGTCAGACCCGTGGCATTGGAAAGATGACTTAGAGGAGTACTAGAAGACTAAAAATCACATATTGGGGATCTGAAATAACAAAGATATACCAGATTCAATATCAAGCTCCTAGAAGGTAAGAAAGAGCTAGATCATGTGTTGTCAAGGGCTTCAAAGGACCAGAATTTCTAGGGCAGCAAAGAAAAGCAAGGTGCAGCAGAGGGTAGCATGAAAAGAGCAGCAACCAAGGTGCAGAACAGCAGCAAGAAGCTAATCACATGAAGTCTTCAAGTGGGCAGCACTGCATACAGTCACTGTAAAGGTATCATTGTACTAAGTCATTGTAAATACATATTGTAAAAATTGTACTAGTGTCTATCTGCCAAGAGTTGAAGAGGCTGTGTCGGGAGGTCTAGGATCATCATTAGGTGGTTATAGTTAGGGTTATGGTTTAGTGTGTCTTCTTCTTCTACATCATTCTATATTATTGTAAAGTGGACCATTTTCCCTGGTACGAGAGTCCATTCTTCTTTTATTCTTCTATAGGGTGGTATGGTGGTGCTAGGGTGAGTTGTAGCTCATTGTGCGTTGGGGCATCCATTTAGTTGACTGCTGAAGAATTTTAGGCGTTGAAGCATCCATCCAGTGGGAGCTGGAGAAGAATGCTTTTATAGATTCTAGGAAGTTGGAGCTTTATTTTCAATTGGAGTTGAATATTAAAGAATTATTAGAAAAGCATTAGGTGGTTTTTGTCCCGGAGTGGTTTTCCACCTTAAAAATTGTGTGCATTTGTGTTCCTTTTGTTTATTGCTATCATTGTAAAAACATTGATAATAATTGAAGATTAACTTATTCTCTAATTGAAAGGAATACTGATTCACCCCCCCTCTCAATATTTCCAACAATTGGTTTCAGAGCGACAGGTCTCCAGTTCGAAACTCACTGGCTCACGTTGGGGGGGAGATTGTTGGAAATTGGGTTCAACGCTCCTCGTGTGTTTCACGACATGTACTAACCACCTCTCATGTATCCTAACTTTGGTGATTGTAGCAGAGACTAATGCCTGTGGGTTTTGGAATAAACAAAAATCGTGATTCCAACAGGGTGGTGCTATGTTGGTGCATGAAGTCACCAACAGGTTCAAGCCTGTGAAAAATTTAGGGTGAAATAATTCAGATGTTTTTTGTCCCGGAGAGGGTTTCCACCTTAAAAAGTGTATGAATTTGTGTTCCTTTCATTTAGTGCTATCATTGTACAAACACTGATAATAATTGAAGATTAACTAATGCTCTAATTGAAAGGAATACTGATTCACCCCCCTCTCAATTTTTCCAACAATTGGTATCAGATCTTGGTTTCTTCAATAACAGTTTAACAAATGGAAGGAGGTCATGGAGCATACCAAGAATGGTGTACCTCTGTGCAATGAAAATCATTATGCACTCTGGAAAGGAGGAATGGAGGTCTGTCTCTTGGCACAAGGTTATGAAGTATGGGACACTGTTCAAATTGGATTTACATCAACCGCAGATGAAAAAGGTAAGAAGAATTTGGTAAATGATGCAAAAGCAAAGAATATTATTATCAGTGGACTTATTGAATTTTCTTATCATAAGGTGTTGGGTTGTAAAACCGCCAAAAATGTATGGGACAAGCTTGAGAATATATATGTAGGTGACCTAAATGTCAAAGAAGCAAAGCTTCAAATCTATAGAGAAAAAATTGAGCAACTTAGAAAGAAAGAAGATGGCAACGTTTCTGCATACTTCCAATACGTTAATGAAATAACCAATACTCTGGAAGGAGTGAGAGAGCCAATTGACAAGAAGACTATTATACGAAATATTCTTAGAACGTTACCAGGGATATTCAATCCAAAGATATCGGTCTTAGAATACAGTGAAAATTTGGAAAAACTCAGCAAAGAGGAATTACATGGAGTTCTCATAGCATATGAAATGAGATTTGATGAAGAAAAGGTACTTCCCATCTAGAAACTGCGTTCGTTGCATCTAAGAAAACCAATAAGGACAAACAACCTTCAATTGAAAAGACATACACCTGCAAGTGTGAAGAAAAGGGAGATGATGAAGAAGGTCTTTTAGATGAAGAATATGCTTACTTTACGAGAAAACTAAAAATTGGTAAGGGAAAATTAAAAGATAAACTTCCATTGATATGTTTCGGCTGTGGTGAGGTTGGGCATTTCATAGAGAAATGTCCAAACATAAGTGATGGAAACTCAAAAGGAAATAAAGGATTTAATAAATTCAACAAGCAAGAAAAAAAGAAAGGATCCAAAAGGAACTTTCTCTCTAAAGAAGATAGCTCTTCATCTGATGAAGACAGTGACAATGAAGAAGAAGGAAATGAGAGAGTATTGTTTATGACCAAGCACAATAAACAAGAGGTATCAAACAACGAAGAAGAAGGGTTGACCATAGAAGAATTTTCTAAGGAGGCAACCAGGCTTATAAAAGAACTCAAGGCTGAGAAGATCCGTTCCAATACTTTTTAAGAACAAGTTCAAGGTCTCAAAATTGAAGTTGAAGAACAAAAATGTATTGAAGAGTCACTTCAAAATATGTTGGAAGAAAGAAACCAAGAAAAGGAAGCATTAGAAGCTGAAGTAGTCTCGCTGCGTAAGGAAGTGAAGAAGGGAAAAACTGTCCAAAACTATGCCAACAACTCAAGGGCATTGGAAGAACTCATCAATAATCAAGGATCTTACAACAACAGAACTGGCCTCAGTTACAAAGAAGAAGAAGTAGGACCTTCTACAACAAAATACAATGAACCTATGAGACCTGAAATGCATGTAGACTTCATTGGACAATATTCGCAAGAACATCCTTGGAATGCGATTCCTCGATGAATATTTCCATCTAGGTACCAACATATTTTTCATGGCTATTGTTATTCATGTGGAAAATTTGGTCATAAATCTATAGAATGTCGCATGTACCCTAAGAACCAATACAATTCCAAGAGATCCTTGAAATATGAACCTCCCCGGGCTCAACAAAACATCAATAGATTTGAACATTTAAGAAATAATATGGAATGTTACAAATGTCAGAACTTTGGACACATAGCCAAAGACCGCAAACTTGAAAATCCTCCAAAAGAATCTTCGAAGCCACAAAAAAAATGAACCATGAAGAAGAAGAAGACTGATAATTGTGCTCTCGCTCTCAAGGCTCAAAACAACAAAGATGTTTGGTATGCTGATAGTGGTTGCTCAACGCATATGACTAGAGATAGAAGGAAATTTGTATCTCTGAAAGAGAAGAAGGATGGAACCGTATCCTTTGGAAATGATGGATCTTCAAATGTTATAGGATTAGGTACCTTCACTCTCGGTAGCAAAGATGTTATAGCCAAGAATGTTCTATTGGTTGGAAACATGAATCACAATCTTCTCAGTGTTGGAAAAATGTGTGATCAAGGACACACAATGCTCTTCAACTCCACAAAATGTGAAATTAGGAAGCACAGGTATGGTAAAATTGTGGCTACAACAAGTCGAGCTCCAAACGACATATATGTTCTGGATGAAGCAACTAAAGCATGTCTACTAGCTAAAGAAGATGAAAGCTAGTTATGGAACAAACGAATGGGTCACATAAACTTTGACAATTTTGTCAGGATAAGCAAAAAGGAGGTAGTATGAGAAATGCCGAAAATCTCAAAACCTTCCAACACACTATGTGAGTCCTGTTGGCATGACAAGCAAACAAAAGAAGAACACTTTGCATCACATCCATTGGAATTGATACATACTGATCTATGTGATCTTGTGGGAACAAAAGTTTTAGATGGAGAATTATATTTCATGTTAATGAGAGATGACCATACTAGGATGACAATCGTCAGTTTCCTAAAGAAAAAATCTGAAGCATTTGAGTGTTTTAAGATCTGCAAGGAGTTGGTTGAAAATGAAACTGATTTGAAAATAAAGTGTCTAAGATTAGATAATGGCGGAGAATTCACTTCCAAATTATTTCAGCAATACTGTGACGAAAATGGAATAAAAAGACAATTTTCAACAACACGAACACCTCAAAAAAATGGAGTTGCTGAAAGAAAGAATAGAATCGTATAGGAAATCGGTAGAACAATGTTGAAGGAGTCAAAATTGGATGAAAATTTTTGGGTTCAAGAAATTTATATGACAATCTTCATTATCAATTGAAGTCTTCTCAGAAATAATTGCAACAAGACCCCATATGATTTATTGAAAGGAAAACCAGCTAATGTAAAATATTTCAGAATCTTCAGAATCAAATGTTATATCAAAAGAGAAGATCAAAATTTGGGTAAGTTTGAATCACGTGTTGATGAAGGTATCTTTGTTGGTTACTCATTCAAAAGAAAGGCCTATAATTGTTATAATCTAAGATGAAAATAGATAGTGGAGAGCATAAATGTTACATTTGATGAAGATGGTGTTCTAACGAATAATGATGAGGATCTAGAATCTTTGAATATTAAGATAGAGGCTGAAAAATACATAGATAAAATTCTAGAACAAGAAGCAACTATTAACCAGGAAGAAGTAAATAATGATAATCAAGATATACCAGAACAACAACAAGAAGCTCCTCCAAAGAGAAAAAAAGAATGGATTCAAAAGAACCATTCATCAAATCAAATCATCGGTGACATAAATGAAGGTCGAAAACTTCGTTCATCACAATAAGCTCACATTGTTTTTCTAGCAACCTTTGAGCCTAGTAGTTTTGAGGAAGCCATCCAGAATGAATATAGGGTAGTAGCTATGAATGAAGAATTAGATCAAATCGAGAAGAATAACACCTAGGAATTAGTTCCACGACCAAAAGATAAAAATGTCATTGGGACTAAATGGGTGTTTAGGAACAAATTGGATGAAGATGGATAGGTGACCAGAAACAAAGCAAGATTGGTTTGCAAAGGCTATGCACAAGTGGAAGGAATTGATTTCGATGAAACATTTTCACCAGTTTCCAGAATGGAAGAAATACAAATGTTTCTCTCCTATGAATGTTCAAAAAAAATCAAAGTCTACCAAATGGATGTTAAGTCAACATTTTTGAATGGCGAATTAGAAGAAGAAGTTTACATCAAACAACCTGAAGGTTTTCTACTATCAGAAAAAGAAGACTATGTTTGCAGGTTAAAGAAGGCTCTATATGGTCTCAAGCAGGTTCCCAGAGCATGGTATGCTCGTCTTGATGAATATCTATGTCAACAAGGGTTCAAGAAAGGTACTTTTGATAGCAATATTTATGTACAAATAGATAAAGATAATTTAACAATCATTGAGGTATATGTGGATGATATAATATTTGGTAGCAATGATGATCAACTAAGTAAGAACTTTTCTACAATTATGCAAAGTGAGTTTTAGATGTCTTTACTTCGTGAGCTGACATACTTCTTACGGCTTCAAATATCTCTGCAAGAGAAAGGAATATTTATATGTCAAGCCAAGTACATCAAGGAAATGCTCAAGAAATTCAAAATAGAAGATTGCAAACCCGTCCTTACTCCAATGGTAACAGGTTGCAAATTGAGGATAGATGACTCATCTAAGGAGGCGGATCAGAGGTTATATAGATCTATGATTGGTATTCTTCTATATGTAATAGCCTCCAGGCCAGATGTTATGCAAGCAGTTGGACAAGTAGCAAGATTCCAAGAAGCAATAAAATAATCACATATTATTGCTGTCAAAATAATTCTTCAATATCTAAAGAGCACAGAATATGGCTTGTGGTACCCCAAGGGTAAAAATCTCATTATTCAAGCCTTTATAGATGCATATTCGGCAGGAAGAATTGATGATTGTAGGAGTACTAGTAGAGAAGCATTCTATCTAGGTGGTTTTCTCGTATCATGGTTGAGAAAAAAGCAAACCTCAATCTGTTTATCTACAACAGAAGTAGAATACATTGTAGCAGCAACATGTTGTACTCAAGTCCTTTGGATGAAAAAAAATTTGCAATATCTTCAAGTACAATTCAGTGAGACTATTCCCATATTCTGTGACAACACCAGTGCCATCAACATCTCCAAGAATCCTATCATGCATTAACAAAAAAAACACATTCTGATCAAATATCATAGAGAACAAGTCGCTGAAAAGAATATCAAACTTGAGTATGTTTGTAAAAAGAACAAATTGCTGATATCCTCACTAAACCTTTGCCTCGTGAAGCATTTGAATATCTTCACCAGAAGCTTGGGATTATCCCAAGTTCTCATTAGATTTTCCTTATTCAGAATATAAAGGGGGAGTGGAAGTGTTTACAGGTCCACAGGATGGTTGTGTGTCAGGGAGAGTGGAAGTGTGTATAGGTCCCCCAGATGGTTTTGTGTCAGGGGGAGTTACCCTTTGCCATTGATGTCAAAAGGGGGATAGAATTTTGTAGGAAGAGGTGTCATGATCACAAGGAGAGTACTTGTGTTGCCATCAATGCCAAAGGGGGAGATTTTTGTTCAGTGGTTGTCATTGATGTCAACCCAAGTAGCCCCAGGGGCTACTCCAATATTGCATGGGAATTTATACCTACCAAATTACTATATTCTAGATCAAGAATGCTTTTGATGGTTTCTACTTGTCGAGATGCTTTCGTTGATATATGGCACACCATGTAATTGTTCATGGTTTGATAGATATTCATGTTTGAAGTTTGTAACCCCAATTAGTGGGCTAAAACCCCATGGGGTTGTGGCATGGGTCATTGAAAAGTCAATAATTAATAATTTTTAAGCTCCTAAAATCCCTCCTAGGTTCACTTGTTGAAGACCCTCTCAACCTAAGCATTTATATAAATTGTGATCCTCAAATCCTCCTTATGTAGGGATTTCGCTACTTGAAACAGGTCATCGTGGAATTTGCGCTCTAAAGTTTTTCCTACAAAGGCTCAAAAGCTGAAATTTTTATGAGACGAAGCCGAAATCTTGAGAAAGGTCCTATAAAATTTTTAGATCAGGATTCACAATATTTTCGGAGATATGATCTGTGGAAATAAGTGTTTTTGCAGGCTCCTGAACTTCATCTCAAAGAAGAGACCTTGGGAAAATCGTCATAAATCTCTCTATGAGTATCGGATTGGAATTATATAAAAAGTGACAGATAGTGCACGGACTATAGCTTTCGTTGTATCAATTTTAGAGCTGAATGAGGAAACAGTGAAACGTGGCATGCCATACAAATTCGCTCTACTGAAATAGTCCACAATTAGGTCATTGTGAGAGATTGGGCATAAATCTCCCTTGAAGAATCCAAATTGGATCAGACCTATGTAATTGGAAAAAAGACTTAAAATAATACTACAGAACCGAAAATAACATATTAGGGAGCTGAAATAACAGAGATACACCAGATTCAATATCGAGATCCTAAAAGGCAAGAAACAACTATATCATGTGTTTTCAAGGGCTGCAAAGGACCAAACTTTCTAGGGCAGCATGACAAGAGAAGCAATCAAGATGCATAACAACATCAAGAATTTCAACACATTAGGGCTTCAAGTGGGTAGCACTGCATACAATCATTGTAAAGGTATCGTTGTACTAAGTCATTGGAAATGAATCATTGTAAAAATTGTACAAGTGTCTATCTTCCAAGAGTTGAAGAGGCGGCGTCGGGAGGTCGAGGATAATAATTAGGTGGTTGTGTCATAGTTGGGGTTATGGTCTAGTATGTCTTCTTATTCTACATCATTCTATATCATTGTAAAGTGGACCATTTTCCCTGGTATGTGAGTCCATTCTTGTTTTATTCTTCTATAGGGTGGTAGGGTGGTGCTAGGCTGGTGCATGAAGTCACCAACAGGTTCAAGCCTATGAAAAATTTAGGGTGGTAGGGTGAGTTGTAGCTCATTGGGTGTTGGGGCATCTGTTCAGTTGACTACTGAAGAATCCCGGGCTTTGGAGCGTCCATCCAGTGGGAGCTGGAGAAGAATGTTTTTCTAGATTCTAGGAAGTTGGAGCTTTATTTTCAATTGGAGTTGAATATTAAAGAATTATTAGAAAAAATCTGTGTGGCTTTGTCCTGAGAGGCTTCACCTGAAAACTGTTTACATTTGTGTTCCTTTGTTTACTTCATCATTTGCCATTGTACAAACACTCGATAATAATTGAAGATTAACTAATGCTCTAATTGAGAGAATACCATCTACACCTTCCTCTCCTCACATTTCCAACAATATATATATAAGAGAGATATATATATATATATATATATATATATATATATATATATATATATAAAATTCACATTATACACATTAAAATGTTAATACATGCCTTAATCATATTTGGAAGTAGAAACATAAATCCATAGGAATCTCTTTCTATATATAGATCAACTTCATTTTAAAAAGTAATGAATTACAAAACTCCTTAAAAATCATTTTAATGAAATAAGAATACTCTCTATATATAATCCATATTAATTTTTTTTTTCATATATATATATATATCAACAACATATTAAGAATGCAATAAATTACACATTACACATATTCCTTATAATAAAAATGACAATATGATAATTTTTTTTTTTTTTTTACACACTCGCACACATATATATTTTATAAAAATTTGAGATAAAACTTTATATTTTAATATGAATATTGAAATATTTTATTTATGGCCAACAATAAAAATAAATTTTTGTTATTAGTGTATTTTTATTTTAAATTTTACATGTCAACTAAACATAAAATTAATTATATATTATATATTGTCGATTATATTATTGTTATATGACTTCTGTCAATTGCATAGTAAGGAGTGAAGGGATTAGATATCTCTTTAATATTAAAAAGTAATTTTTTTTTCATCACTTTCAATTACTTTATCTAAGTAGATGTAACATTAAGATGAAAATTGAAGTATTTTATTTATGGCTGAATTTGATTTTTTTTCTTATTATAATTTTTTAATTTATTATTATAAATATTATTTCATTATTTTTAAATGTAACATTACATGATAACAAGGAGTGTAAAACGTCCCTAAGCACAAAATAATATTTCTATAATACATGTACATAATGAAATTATGTATTTTATTAAAAAAAAACAATACAATAATATTATTCTTTCTTTTCCATAAATAACGCATTAATATTATTATTAGACGTTGGGTTTTAGAAATACTAGTTGATTTTTATTTTTTGTTTTTTACCTCATTATTTGTGGAAATTAACCAGTGGATTGAATCCGATCATGTAATGTACTAAAACAAGATACTGAATCCTTCTACAATATTTGCGAAATATAAAACACCATTGCTCAATCACATGCCAATAAGAGAAAGTAGTAAATCAATCACACAACAAAATATATTCCTGGGGAAAACAACTGCTCAAAACCCCTCTATCTCTATTGTATAATAAGTTAAGGAATCATGAAACAATACAATGCATTCTTGCTCACAAGAATCTACTGCGCTCTACCAATTGGCTCACACTGATCTCGGCAAAATTGGAAAAACACTTAGCCAATTTCTTACCTTCCTCCAGCCTACCTTGCTCACGTAATTCCTAGAGAAATAAATCCCTATTAAATAGGAATTACAACCTTCCTTGATTGCGTAATCCATCATGGGCTTCCTATGACTTTATAACTGCACCCTAAATTTTTTCTAATAATACAACTGATAGTTATCTTCCCTTTAACCTCTGTCTCTTCATCAGAACTGACATGGATGCAACTATTAATCGTGAATCATCAATTATCTGATTGATCACTACTTGTGAATTAAATCTAATTTAATTCACTAGACGTCTCACTAGCTCATCACTTAGTTAGAAATAGTTAAATTGATTTTAACTCAATTAATTTTTGTTAAATGATTACACTCACACCACACTAGTGCTACAACTGCAACTTGACCCCCAAAATAATAGAATCACTCTAGATGCCTCATCTTAGACCCTCAACTCAAAATTCTTGAGCTAACTCAGTCTTCATGACTTAGTTAACTGATACAAGTTGTGATGAGATGAAATTACAATTTAATGTCCAATTTATTTAAGGGAAAAATAAATTAGACACCCACATTTAGCACTAATGTGTAACTGAATTCATCACCAATGTGTGACTAGAATCCCCCACTAGTATGTGGTGCATTTTGTAGTTGAATTTCAACATTCCCTCTAAAAAAGAAAGGGATTATAAGCTACCCTGATCCTGCCTTTGTGGTATTCAAATTATCTCTTTTCTAGCGCCTTCGTCAAGATGTCTGCATCCTGATCCTCCGTGGGAATATACTGCAACAGCATAATGCGTCTCTGAATACAATCTATGATATGGTGGTATCATATATCAATATGCTTGGACCTGTCATGTAATGCTGGATTGACCAAGATTTTTATGCAACTCTAGTTATCACAATGCATCACCGTTGGATCCATCCGATGACCAAACAAACGAACAAGTATCTTCCTCATCCAAATGGCTTCGCATGTAGGATGACTAGTTGCCATGTTCTCCGCCCCTGCTAAAATGAGTGCAATTGGTCTTTGTTTCCTGCTGTACCAAGAAACTGTTGCTGATCCTATGCTGAAGATGCCCCCTGATGTGCTCTTCCTGTCTGATGGACTTCCTGCCCGATCTCCATCAGTGAAGCCTTGAAGCTTCACTCCCTCTATCCGCTGTACAATAATCCATACTTTGTAGTTCCCCTGAGATATCTCAAAACATGCTTCCATGCCTTCCAAAATATCTTGGTAGGCTTAACCATAGCTTGACTAAGCTGGTTACCTACGTAGCATATGTCTGTTCATGTGTTCACCAAATAAATAAGTGAAACCAAAAGCTTCCTGTAAATAGTAGCATCAACTACATCACCTGAAGTAGCATCCTCCTTCCTCTAGTTTTCTGCAAGAGGAGTCTCCATGGGTTTTCTTCCCTCCATGTGGAAATTTCTCAAAATACCCTTGACATACTTTCCCTGAGATACAAATAGATCCCCATCTCTTTGCCATATTTCCAAGCGAAGGAAATAATGCAAGAGCCCCATGTTCTTCATCTCAAACTCCCTCGCAAGAAGTTATGAGATGATCATCACCTGTTAGCATCAGATCATCTACATAAAGTACAATAATAAAAAAATTACCATCAACCATAATATGATATAGGTTTGCATCCACTTCACTCTTTGTGAAGGCCAACCCGGTGAAATAGCTGTCGATCCTGGTGTACCAAGCACAAGGTGCTTGCTTCAACCCATACAATGCTCTCTTGAGTCTGCACACATGAAAATCTCTATCAAAGGTCTCAAAACATTCTGGCTGCTCAATGTACACTTCTTCCTCAATAAATACATTGAGAAAGGCTATCTTTACATTCATCTGATGTATCTTCCATCCCATCTATGCTAAGAGTGCAAGTATGGATCTAATCGATGAATACCTTGCAACCAGTGCAAAAGTATCCTCATAGTCAATCCCCTTCACCTGTGAGAATAATTTGGCCACAAATATAGCCTTTTATTTCTCCACACTCCCATCTACTACTTGCTTCACCTTATAGATCCACCTGGATCCAACCACTTAATTACCCACTGGTC
Source organism: Pinus albicaulis (assembly GCA_034641835.2). NCBI lineage: Eukaryota > Viridiplantae > Streptophyta > Pinopsida > Pinales > Pinaceae > Pinus > Pinus albicaulis. The sequence continues at coordinate 145,889 of JAXQQM020079956.1, forward strand.
TTGGGACCACTTCCCATGCACTTTTTCTAATAATGGAGTCATACTCCTCAATCATGCACTCGTATATATTGTCAATTTTCCGACACTTTAGTTCCGAAAGTTTTGACGTATTGTCGGAAATTTTCCTAATTTTTCTCAATTTTTTTAATCCCGCCACACGATGTCTCTCTTGTGATCCCAATGGTGTTGTTGTTTCTCTTGCGACACTATGAAAAAGTGTCACTATTGCGACCCACCTGGCTATGGTGTCGCAATAGCAACAATAATAGAATATAACGTCACTATAGCGATGTCAATGTTATGTGCGTCAAAATACCGACATATATGAATAGAAATCCCACCATATGCCTACAGTTTTATGGGTTAAGGGCTCACTTGAATGTAGCCTTATAGAAGAGAAAGTTTGAAATATGCCTCCACCCAAAACCAACCCTTATTGACCACCCCATGTTGTAATATAATGGCCCGCCCATCATTTTGCCTGTTTCTCTTTGTAATCTAAATTATAAATCACCCGAAACCCTTGTATGAGGAAGCAACCACATCAATGGAAGAGTAAGATCTAAAATTGAAGTTTTCTCCCCATTTGGACCACCATTTGGTTTTCCCTCTTCTGGAGTTTCTATAGGAGAAACAAATCTATCCAGACGAACAAATTCTCAAGTCGAAGATCGCCCTTCTCAACAAGACCAACATGGACGACTACACCATGGACATCCACAAGAGCCTTTACCGCACCGAATATGTTCCAAAAGGTACTCAATGAATGAGTGAATCTATTCCTTCAACCCTAATGGTCATTTATTTATGTTAGATAAAAAGGACACTAAAAATCCTAATGGAGGTTTTTGTCGCAGAACGAAGCCAGGAGCATTAGGTTCTGGTTCTATTTTTGTTTGATATTTTAGCTCCATGAGGTATAGAGGTATTTGTTTTTTAAAGTGAATCATATTATATGCAATAGAATTAGTAAGGTATAATGATTTAGGACTTGAAATCCAGTGATCTTGAGTTCAAACCCCACTTTAGTCTTTGTATGCATGTATCTAATAGTAATCAATGAGAGGAACCCCTCAATTATCTCCAAAATAGATTTGATTTTGATTTTTAGTTGGTGAAGCTTAGGCTTAATTGTAAAATACATACTTATTATTCACTTGCAATATTAGTGTTAGTTGGGAGGACTCCACCAACTTTGTTGTGGTTCTATCGTTTAGCATTTCACAGTCCCCGTGACCCAGGGTAAGCTCCAAATTATGTCCACCCAAGGGCATGCGAACAGTAAACCCATATAGTTTTCCTCTACATTCCTTGAACAAAAGGCTTGTGCCACCCTTGTAAGTGTTTGTTCAGTGTGTTGTGGCCTGGTAGGAAACATAGGTGGTGTCGATATTAAGAAAAATTAGTTCTTGATTGCTAATACCAACAAAGGGATATGATTTTGACCACAATAGCAAGATTAGGCCATATTGGTCTTTCTTGTATAGGAAAATGATGATTGGTACAGAATTCACTGTATTTTCTACACAATATGGATGCATGGTGTAGAAATTTTTAACATAGTCTTGCTGCAACATTTTTTAATGCCAGAAAATTTTAGAAATCATTATCCTGAGAGAAACACTAATGTCGTCACCTCCAAAAAAACAATGATTTCGGACAACTGTCTGCAATTTGTAATGCAGGCATGAGTGTTGAAATGATATCTGAAAATAATAGGGAAATGGAATTGGTGGGTGCTGAAGCAATATGAAAGAATAGTTACATGCCCAACACTGGGTATCCCTCCTTCTTAATCCTTTTCTTGTCCTAAAATGGATACTTCTAGTTCTCTCTTACTACATGGATAGGGAGGGAAGAGAACCTTCGTAGATGAACTAATAAAAAAAGATAAAAGTTAGGGAGGGATGACGTTCATGTATGAAATGATGAACAAATTAAACAGAAATGGGCCTCGAAATGGCCAATTTTACCCACCTAGACAACATGCCAAGTGAGACCGGAAATTCTCACTTGATGAAAATGAACAGGGTGAATGTCATGAAGTAGTTGCTGACTGTCTATTTTTAAACTGATATTTTAAGATGTTCTCTACTACCTTCCTTTTTCATCATTATTATGTTTATTTCCGCTAAATTTCATGTGTATCTTAATGTTGCTACTACGGTTGTCACTCACATTGATTGATTCATTTTTCATTTTTTTACAGAAATGATAGACATGTGCATTGAAGTAGTTGCAAGACTGAAGTCTTTGGAAGAAATGTCTACGCCACTAATTATTTTTCTACATAATCCATCACTTTTTAAGGAGCTGTGTTTTGATAAGAAATATAATCTCCAAATGCTGAATGATCGGTACCAGGTATGTGGAATTCTCTGTACTTTTCTTCCTTTTTTATCTACACATAAGCCAAGAATTATATATCAACTCTTCTCTAATATTAGCTCCGTCTCTTCATTTTATGGAATTAATTAGAAAACAAAAAATGTTAAACTTTGTGTAATGATCGTATTGATAAACTTGTCTTGTAGTCCTTTCAATGAAAACCTAGTCAGGGTTGGACTGTAATCCAATATTAATTATGTATGAAAGCGAACAACATAAATTTCAATGGAAGTAACACATGATGTGTTTGCCCAAAACGTTTGCACAAATAGCCATAATTCTATCTAGTGAGAAAGATTTGATAGTTTTTTAAATAAGGGCTCATTCATGGAGAAAATTGTGATGAGCTAAATTTATCATGAGATGCATCACTCAATAAAGAGCGCTAATAAGAGGTTTTCAATTTTTATATTGCAAAACCTTTAGTTGGTGTCTTAACTATGTTAGTGTCATTCTAGTCATACTGCCATCAGTGATCAAAATTTTTCTTTTGCATTTGCATATTAGGAGTCCCATACTAATAAATTTTACCATTCCGATAGGTCATGGATTCATTGATGGTAGTGGTCTTTCATCAGTTTTCCCTCATGTGAAACTTGCTGATTCTCCTCTCTATGGTCTTTAGTCATGAGTCACTTTCCCTCTCAAAATCATATTATTAGGTCATAGGGTTGGTCTCATTAGGTTCTAGGATCTCACCATGGTCAAATTAATGAGTCAAGTGTCAATAAATATCAGCAAGGTCATGAGGAAGTCAATAAAATCAAAGTCACAGCACCTGGGAAGATCAAAGAAATGTTTTATTCAGTTTGATGTAATTTTCACCTCAAAACCATGTTTTGAGGTGAAAACATGATACTTTACTTTTAATTATTATCCTTATGTAATTTTATGTCATCATATGTAATAAGTCATATTTCAGAAGATGCTATCTCCACAAAGTCATCACCCTACCTTTCAGAGAAGTTTTCCATAGAATTTTCAGTTCAGAATCATGTTCTAGGCATGTCCATTAGAAAGAGCCTGGAAAGAGCTTTCCAACGGTATATTACACTCTCAAAACTGACTTCTGGATTGAAATTTATGCCTAAGTGAAACAAAAGTCCCCTTTACCCTAAAACAACCCATTTTCCCATTTCTTCCTAAACTTTATTTTTCTATTATAAAACCCCCTTTTCCCCATCCGATGGAAAAATTGCATTATTAAAATCTTTCAAACACATATGCGATTAAACCACTTCCCCTCATGACCCTTTAAAATTTATGATAAACATTTTAAAGTTTTTATTATAAAGTCCCGTTTCCTTTTCCCATTCCGATTACATAATCGCATTACATAGTCTTTATTATAAATCCCATTAGACTTAACAAAACACTTCCCCTCCATACCTTTGAAACTTTATAATAAAGTTTAAAGGTTTATATTATAAAACCTCACTGACCCAAAACCATTCCCCTTTCCAGATACGATCGCAATCGCAACATTTGAACGGTGCATTTCGATGAAACCTTTGCGACTATGAAAAATCTGATGCGATTGGTTTAAGCCCAACCGTTGATTTAATCAATGATCCGATGGCCCACATACCATTGACACTTTAAATTAATCCACTCTGATTGAGCGCTCCCGATTGCATACACCCGATGAAATCTCGGTCGTCGATCTGCCCATCCAATCGAACGGCCCATACTTCATCGACGCTTTCGATTGACATCCTTTGATTACACCCCCGCCGTCGATTTGTTCACCCAATCAAACGGCCTACAAGCCATCGCGCTCATCACATCAACTTTTTTAAATAAAACCTTCCCGCCGCCCTCCTCCGATCTCTCGATGCCGATGGACCTTCGGGTCCCACCATATGATCTTCCGCCCATTTATAATACAAAGGGCCCTTTCCTTTGTAAAACTTAAATTTTATTTTATTTATTTTTACCAAAGGACTTCCCCCTCTTTTCCTATTCCCAATCGCATCGGGAAAATCCTGTTGTGTAATACATTTGGCTTCGCTCCATCTCCCGATTCCGATCTCGATTTGCCTCGGTCCCACCAAAAGACCCCGTTATTTTCAAAGAAAATCATTCTTTCCCTTTGTAAAGGCACTCAAATTATTTTTCTTTTATTCTAAAGGGGATCTCCTATTACTCATTTGACTTATGCATTGACCCCATCGTATTTACTCCAATCACATCGGAATTTTCTTGTGCCTGTTTCAAAAAATATTCACCCTTGTCTCGCTCAGACCCCGATTGCAATTACACTATCGGACCTCTCCATTTTATTACCTAAACGCATCGGGATGTTTATGCCCTATTCCCATATCCCTATTCCTCCCCTTCGATTGCGATTGCAATTGTGATTAGAACCCCACCTCCTTTCCCTTCCCTTTTCCTCATTCGAAATGAGTTTCTCCCTTCACTAAAGGCATAATTTCATTTCAAAAGCATTTTATTAAAAGTCAGGGTTCTTAAAAAAAAATAATGGAAAGAAACAGTCAAAGGGCCGAGAGCTAAAATAAGACAGAGATTTCTACAACAACAGGAAAATAGGGATCTGCATTTCAGATTGCCTATTTTACATCCATCCAGCGTATCAATGAATCTTCCACAGTGGTCAAAACATAATGCTGTTCCTTACTTTCAGGGGTAGATTGCTCATTTTCTTTTCTATGATCGGACTTCAGTTCTCGAGGTGGAAAACAACTCCTCTTTTTGTGGATCTATTTTCCCACATTTTAGTCTATTTAATGTAATTCTGAATCATTTGTAAAGCAGTGTGTAAATCAGTAAGTAGGGGAATAGTGTGGAAATCAAGGAGAATGCTCTGCGCTTTAGTGTAATAGTTTTGGACAGGGAATTAATAAAGAGATGCAGCTCTGATTTGTGGGATCCATGTGGTATGAAATTTAGCATTTGTTCTATCCTTTGTGTTCATATGTAAATTTTTATGTTCACCTTTCATCCATAAATCTTTCTTGTTGAATGCTTTCAAGATAGAAAGGTAGAATCCATTTTTTATGCTCTACCTTGGGAAATCATTCAATATTCTGTGTTTTCTTCTGTTTGAAAAGGATCCATTTTCTATGCCCTTTTCAGCTCCTCACTAGTCTTTCCATTCCATCATTATTTAAATTAAATTGCTGAAATTTCCTTCCTACCTTACCCCATGAGATAACCTGTATCCATGATTTAATTCCCCAATTCAAACTGTCCCATTTGTCCCACACATCCTTGAAAAATTCATTCATTTAAAACTTTTTCCCATTATTATACCTAGCCTAAAATCAGTTTATACTTGTAATTTGTTGAATATATTTTCATGGAGAGAGCCCTCTCCTGACCTTGTAGGGCTAGCTACAAGGCTGAGCGTGGTTTAAAGGTTACCCTGATTTGCCTTTTTCAGCCTGAGGTTCAAATCAGGCGCTAACAAACTATATCCACATTTTTTTAGTTAAAATATATCTATATGTTTAGAGTTTCCTAATTCAATGAAGGGGATTCAAGCTTGACTGTTTTTGTAATTCCTTCTGTTATGAACCTAGAGAATTTGTTGTCCAGGTAGGTTTGTTGGGTGTTCTCTAGGTATGTGGCACCCATGTGTTTCTCACTGATGGCATGACCAACTTGGTGTTTCTTTATCTAGGCTATGCTTCACTTCGCTTATTGTTTTGATTATGTTATAGCAGTGGAAATATTCTTCTTAATCCGACACTTGAGTCACAACATGATTATGCATCATTAAAATTTATTTCGCAAGTCTTATTATTAGCACATTAGTTCATGCATTAATATAAAACCATCACATGAAAATACAACAAAATTTTTTTTTTCTAGGAGTAGCCTGCAACCTAACTTCCCACAATAATCTTCATATAGAATTAGACAAAGCACAATGCTTATGGTCCACCTGGTTAGGTCACACCATACCCTGGCTGCAATATAGAAGATCCTTTCAAGCCGAATTGATCCACCAATTGAACCCCATAAAACTTGTCAAAGCACTCGGTCTATCTTTGGGTTATTCAGACTGCTTGTTGGGTCACCTCTTAAAACCTTCCCTATTGGTTGTCTCACTAGTCCACTACTCAGATACTTCCATTGAATGATTTGAAACTTGGGCCGAACCTTAAAAATCCCTTTTTCATGTGTTGGGCCGCCAACAGGTTAAACCACTCGTTGTTCATGTTGCACACACCTGCACCACTTGGTTGTACGTCTCACCACAGACCTATCACATGGCACATGTGACACATGACATATGCTGTTAATGGTACTCTCCTCTACCCGACTATGGGGGTTAGGTTGTCGCATCCAAAAACTCTGAAGTTACCCCGAATTATAACTCGGTTCACTTCTATTGCAGTCTGTGCCCTTTGACTCCTCCACTAGTTGTGCAAGCTCTCTATGTCATCACCAAGTTGTTGTTATCCCACTCTATTGAGTTGTGTTATCTCCACTTTGTTGAGTTATGTTTTCCACCATGCGTCTCCCAAGCCGAATCTATAAACATGTTGCGCTCCTATAATCCGTCGCCATTGCCATGTCATGTGGGCATGCCTTAACCAGTCGCACCCAACTTGTCTCCATTGTGCTAATAACCAACACACCAATTGTCTCCCATCGTCTCACTCATCTTGCTTGTCTCGTGCCAATAATTAGCATGCTGGTCCATGTTGTGTTAGAGTGCAAAAAATTGAGCCTGTTTGGTTGCATAAAACCTAACATACCTCCGTGCATAAATGATAAAACAAAACTCTCCAAGTTGGTTGTGCCATGTGATATTGCAAGTGTTAATTTCAGAAACCCAAAATTTCTAACTGAACACCAAAAATACATGTGTTGCACATAATTGTGATAGTTTCTCTATGATGATGGCACTAATCTCTCCATTGTGGTCAAGGACAAGACGCGTGTTCCCGTCACACTGAGGTTCTGACACCATCATTTTGATAACATCTATGCTGGATGTTTCATGCTGGAGTGCTTTATGGGCAACATTAACCAATTTTTATGTCATTTTTTTTACTTTTAACATGTTTTCCTTTTTTCTTTTGACATTTTATAGAGCTGCTAAATGCAGTAGGCCATGAGGATGTTATTGGTGTAAAATTTTCCCCTCCCCAAGTGACTGTTGGCTTAATGTTATTCTCATAAATAACTTAAATACATAATTTAACTAAACACAAATGAATTTAAGAAAATTTCAATAGACTCAATAGCTGGAAAATAAGCAGTAAAAATGGAAAAATAAAACCCATACATGCACAATGATTTCTCCTTCAAATAAGCTTTAGAACATTTATAATTTTTCAATGAATTGTTGAAAATGATAATTTTTCTGGATAATTTTTGTTTCCTGGATTTATGAAACAACTTGAGATTAAGAGGATACTTAGATAACTTTGTTATGATTTGATTTATAATTGTTTGATTATATGAAGTGTTGTTCATTGAATGGGCAGATTGGACCTAACCAGATAGAGGTTCTATACCAATATGCTAAGTTTCAGTTTGAATGCGGAAAATACTCAGGGGAAACAAACTTTTTATACTAATATCACACTTTTTGTACAAACAATGAAAGGAGTTTGAGCGCCTTGTGGGGAAAGTTTGCACCTGACATTCTGATGAAAAATTGGGATATTTATCTTGAAGAGCTTAATCGGTTAAAAGAAATGATTTATTATAAGGTTTTCTTTGGTTCCATTGTGTATTTTTGTATGCTTGTAATTCTATATTGCCTTTCTTTTCTTACTAACGCCTCTTTATGGATAACAAAATTTTGCATCACCCCTCAATCAATTACAAAATAGGACATGGTTGATGTATTGGAGTCTCTTTATATTATTCAATCATGAGAATGGAAGGAATAGGATCATAGATATATTTTCCAAGATAGGTTAGTGATACCTTAATTCTTTGATTATTTCCCATTAGTCCATCTCTTAGTACTTATAATACTAGTTTCCTAGTAGAGATTTAATTTTTATTTACGTGTTTTTCAAATGTTCAATTGATTTCTTGGAATGTTCTTAGGCTTATCCTCTAGTTTCCATATTGCTGAAACTTACATAATCATTAGTCATGAATTATTCTTGAGATGAAAAAGATGTACTTGTTTTAATGAAGATAAAAGGAATACATTTAGAAGGCTTGGTACCCTAGAAGACTGATCAACTAAAAATGAGTGAGCTAAAGTTCTTGAAAACAATAGGATATGGAACTTTCAGAGAATAAAAGTGAAAATAACCAGTGCTTAAGCAGCATGAAAAAAACAAAAGAGATTACAAAAGTCTAGTAAACAACATTTATTGCATGCATTATGATGTACTAAGTTCTGAATGGATGCTGGTTTTTTTAATGGTCCTAGTTTATAACTGGAAGCAGCTAGCTCATCTCAGATCCTTGGAGAGATTAATCCCTAGGATATGTTTGTGGAGGTGTTGCAGTGATTTTCTCCATTGTAGATGTTGATTATTGGCTGGCCTGCTGCCTTTTTGACTAGTGCCCTAGTGAGTCAGTTAGCTTCAATATTGTTCTCCCTGTGGAAGTGAGGATGATATATGCTCACATATGATGATGTATGTTGCTTACAGGCTTTGAGGCAGTTAGCCATGGATGCATTTTTCTTACTTGCATTGAGGCTTTTAACCATAGAATAACCACATATCTCTATTGATGTGATCCCAGGCTCTTGGGAAATTGATAGAAGGGTTATAGCAATGAAAATTTCTACTTGATATTTATAACATTACTTGGACCAAGCTTGAATCATATCTTTGAAGTGTCGTGGATTTGTGTCAAAGGGTATGCTTTTCTTGGGGTTATCCTTAGTTACTCCATAGGATCTGCATTGGGTCATCATACTTTCTTGATGGGGATCTTGATGCCCTGGGCTATTTTTCTCTTTTTGGAGTTGGATCTAGTACAAGGTTGTGGGTTAGCCAATGGTGAATTTCTAGTGAAGGGAGGATTTTTCCTTCAAATTTAGAAGCACTGTGGGTGAGCTAGGTTTGATCATAAGACTTGGATAGGAAGGGAACAATTCATTTTCATGCATTTTCACTTACCTTTGTTTTAGAGAGGTTCTGATTGCATTATAGATTTCTTTGGTGTTTATGACAGGGTATCAAGAGGCGAGGGACTGATTTTGTTGATTCTTTATAGTAAAGACATCTTATTGGTCCTTCTTAGCACCTTCAGAAGTTGTTCTAGCTTAGTATGGGGTTTCTAAGAGCAACTTTAGCTAAGAGTAGTTTTAGGAAGAGCTTTTACATGCTTTGAGGCAGTTAGCCACAGATGCATGTTGCTTACTTGCATCAAGGCTGTTAACCATGGAATCACCAAATATCTCTATTGATGTGATCTTAGGCTCTTGGGAAATTGATATAAGGGTTATAGAAATGAAAGGTTCTACTTAATAGTTACAACATTGCTTGGACAAAGCTTGAAGCATATCTTTGAAGTGTCATGGATTTGTATCCAAGGCTTAGTGGATCTATGAAAATATTAAAATAATATATATTAAAGGTTCTAAAGCACATAATGCATAATTCACACATTTTTTGTTCTCTGATATATATATATTATCTTAATTATTAGTAAACTTAATTGGCAATAACTCACTCTCCCGAAATGCATTTCAGTTATATTTTTTTAGTACATGGTGCATCATGAAGTAGAAAAGCCTGTGAATCATGTTTGGACCATTAGTTTGTAGATAATACAAAAGTATACATACAAGACAAATAGTACTTTGACACATCGGATTCTCTTTTTTAAATAAGCAACGTAACTTTAAACTATCTCTGCTGCTAGATAAATATGTACCTGGATTAAATATCAAGATACAAGATGAGCCAAAGTTTTGTGCATAAACTGGCTTATGCAAAGGGCCTATGGAAGTCTACATTTAATTCAAACTAACAGAAAGTAAAGAATGTCCATTGAGAGCCATTTAACTTGGTTGTGATTGTCCATGATTGAATACATAGGGTAGGTGCCCACCTCAAAGGATTGATCTGGAATTATTGCCAGATATTATTTATCCGACAAAATGGAAAATTCCCATTGAAATGGTTGCTAAAAATATTATTTGGTTGAGAGAAAGGAAAAATATCGTTGGAATGACTCCTAGAAATATTATTTGGTTGATAGAAAGGAACACACATTATCTTCCTTAATGCCACTTCAAAATTATTAATTTGGATTCCCCTGAAATATAGGTGCCAACTGTCCCTAGGGTTGGTTAGAAGACAACATTGGACAAGGACAATAAAATTATGCTATTATGAGGACATCAGTAAATCAAACCGAAGGGAATGATTTTGAGAAAATCACTGAGTTTTCAGGGAGTTTCAAATCCAACTTGGCTAGAAGCTTTCGTGGCATAGCATGTTCAATGAATATGAATACATTTTTCCCTTCTAGTTTGGGTGATTCTTATCAAGCTTACCACAAAAATAAAAATCCTGAAACTTTTGTGGCAACACAATGTCAACTCAACTTTCCTATTACTGCAGGGTATAAGAGATCCATAGGAATTCTTACTGATGTCATGCAAGCATTACAGCTATATGGAAGAATGAACCAATTTTTAGTGCCTAGTTATGATACCAAAGCAATGGAAGTTGGATCAAATAATATCCTAGAAGAATATGCCACTCTTAATCATTATGGGAATGTTTATACTAGAATTTTCATAAGGGTGCAAAGGGAACACTGATGACGTTAAACGGATGGTGGAGGGAGACCAGTTAAAAGGAGGCTGGAGATTACTAGTTTTAAAAATGTCATGTAGAGGAAATATCTACAGTCTTGACCTATATATATCTAATATCTATAGTTAGATTTAATCTCCACATCTATCCTCAAATCCTAATGGAAACCCTTGTGCAAATAATTTATTGAAATCCATAATTTTCACCATTGTTTGCATGTTTGATCAAAAGGAAAACATATGTGCAACAAATGTGCATGGGTTCAGAGACAAGGCATTGATGATGTGGATGTCGATGCCAAACGTAGTTTCAGGAGTTCAAAATTCCATGAAGCCTTGCAGCCTAGAAACAAAAACCCAAACTATGAAACTTTTTAAGTCATAAAAGATCCGGCGTTAATATCAAACACTGAAATATTTTAGAAAATTTCAAAACCTGCCCTCAAAAGGAACCAACGAAAGCCGAGTTAGTTTTAGAATTTACGTGATCACCAATCAAGAATGGCAAGGATGAAATTTCAATGCAGGGCATGCCTCGAGATTGGAGCATTAAATCAAATTCATCTTTAGTTTCCAGATAAGAGTATCAAATTGCATGGAGGTTACTAGAAATCATGAAGGTGGATATCCGATCAAAACAATAAGCTTGTAATTGTTAGAGAAGCATTAAAAAATTATGAGTTTCGACTAGCACCATGGATAAAAATTTTCTGCCATGCTTATGCAAATGTGCCATGATAAAATCAAATATCTCCCATTTAGAAAAAATCACAACCATCACGATTTTAGATCTGGGAAGAAAATGCTTATACAAAACAGATGGTTGGAATACATTTATAATTTGTCCCTAAAAATTCAATTTGATCATTCACATAGGTTTCTCCAACAACATAATTGGTTAATAGTGTTGGATATACAAATTATCCAGAAAATTTTTATGGTCCATGAAAGTCACGTATTTAATCAAAGGATCACAGTCAAATAAAATTTTATTGATCAAATATGCCAACCAAGGAATGGCTTAAATGCAAACCACTTCTAGAAAATCCAAATTGACATCCATTAACCAATAACACATTGCGAGATGTGGAATCAAATAAATTAGGGATACATAAGCCATTACTCACTTCTTTGCGTAGAATCTATGGCCTGATCGCACTCCACCACAACCACCTCAACTTTCTAGGAAAGGCCTTTGTAACACACCCCTTACCAATCTAACCAAGAGAGGTGGTTACTAGATGGTTACCCAAATCAAACCTTCATATCCATATATGCAGTTGAAATTTATGTTAGTACCAGTTTTCAACATTCATGTTCAAATTCTCAACTCTGTTTCAAGAAATATTTAGATTCCAAATGCAAAATTGCTTCCATATTTAATTGCGGGATTGTTGGAAAACAATATCCAAAAATTAAGAGCTGAGATGGTTACAACTTCTATCAATTTATCTCTATTTTCTTTGTTCTTCTTGATTTAAGGGTTGCCATGTTTCTTCTCTATAATTTGTTAAAAATATAATCACAGTTTCTATATATGTTTGAATTGTACTTCTGTGAAATTATGAACATGGTATTGGATGATATATAGTCTTGGGTGGTATATTGCCAACTAGCTAGACTTAAATTGATCAAAAAACCAACACTAAGATGATATACTTCTTTTACAGGTATCCAGGGTGCTTATTTTTTTCATAGAACACTCATTTATTTGTGATATTAGTGTCCATGTGAAAATTAACTCTACTATGGGATAATGAAGGAATTGGTCATGGAAGTTAAACACTAAATTGGACTAGTTTTAGTGTTGTGCAATTAGGGTTGTTGCATCTTGTCGTAGGCAAAGGTTGTAAGACATTTCAATATTACAAAGGCACCAATCCAGGCACACTTACTCTTTGTTTAGTTAAGTGAAAGCTCATTGAAAATGATATCTAGGTGTTTTAGGTGAATTTTGAGAAAGCATGAGGAGATATTTCACGAAATTTCTTGATAAATAATCAATAGGTCTTTCTAACACTTGTGAAACATAAAATCAGAACCCTATAAAATATACAACTCCTAGTACCAACCGAAACATGACCCCTAACAGATTGATTCAAACATGACCAATTATCCAAAATATAGCCTATACTTTAGTAGTCATTTATATAGCTTGCAATACAACACAGTTGGGAAGCTTCAAAGGATCAAGCAAAGATTATAATGGAAACTGCCATTGTTGGACACAATGCTCATTATCACATGACTGTACTTACAAACATGAGTATGGAGCTTCATCTAATGACTGGAAAATGACATTGAATTCAGGGGAAGTGGCTAAATCGTGCAAAAGATGTTAGGAACTAAATCTGTTAATTAGAGCCCCAGTTTTGAGCCAGATTTGTTCTTTAATTGTATGAAATATTTAATTGTTATGCTTCAGTGGCATGTTCATACTCACAACAGGTTTTGAGGACACGAAAAATGCAGCCTTTTGGCCATTTCTTGGTTAAAATTTTCCTAGTTTTAGGGCTGGATTGGATTAATTCATACTCACAATAGGTTTGCAGGACATGAGCAGAGCATACATAAATATATTTATTTCAAGTTAAGTTTATAATCCACGGCATCCTTTCTCTAAGTTGGTCAGATAGTGGTTATGTGTGTGATTTATTTTGTGAATAAAGATACTAATGCACATGAAATCGAAATCAAAATCGAATGCCTGTGGAGTAAACATTGTGTAAAAATTGGCAACTCAACGGTTTTGTTGAATGTGTGATGATATTTCTCTAAACAACGCTTTTGCTGAATGTGCATGCCTTGTTGCTCATGATATTTCTCTGAACAATGATTTTATTAAATGTGCGTGCCTTTCTGCTCAATAATAAATGGTGAAAGTACCCTTGCTGCTTCATTAAAAGAATACATTCTAGTTTCAGAAGCGAATGGTTTATTTATTTTTATGGTTTTTTATCCACTTCACGTAGTCATCGCAGCCAGGTCATGCCGACATCACAAGGTAAGCCAAAGTAATCGAATATGTACAGTGAATGATGAAAAATCTATATAGTTAAGAACTAAAAATCCATAATAAAACGTCTTCGACGTAATTAAGTTTACTACTGTGGATGAAAGGGTCATGAGCGAAAAAATTCTAGAGGTTGTTTCAAATTATTAATTTTCAACAACTTCATTTGAACAATGCATTCATTTGAGTACTTCTAAAAGATGATGAGGTGAGACAGGTTCAAATAGATATTTTAATAAAGTTGATGCATATATTTATGCCTTTGGACAAGCAGGTAATTTAGCAGATTAATTATCGCATGATCCATTTCCCTTAATGGTTAACAGTGATATGGACGTGTCTCAATGTGACGTTGCACATTATTTGAACAAGAGCTTCATTGATCATGATATTATGCCCCAATATTATCTAGTTTCTGGTATCCTGTTAAGTTCCAACATTGTTGAAGATTTTTCATTTTCTAATTCTGTAGTTTTGTTAAATGAGCATGCCCTTGATCTTATAAAAAAGGTACCAAATTCTTACTAGAGATACCTCTGTAGGGGCATAAGTAAGCCTGAGATGATCATCGACTTCAGGAAGGAACTCAACTTTCGCCTCTAACATGATGCCAATCTTTGATAAATGAGAAACAAAGATCGACGACCTCCCAAGCAAGCTAGGCTAGGATGCAAGACAACTGAGACAATTGCCTTGCATCCTATCTCGCTTGGGAGGTCGTACATATTACTTTCTCCTTTATCAACTATTGCTATCATTCCATAAGAAAAATGTGAGTTCCTTATTAAAGTGGATGATCATCTCAGAGTTACTTCTGCCCCAAAAAAAAAATTCTAGGATTGGCGTCGCAATTCCGACGGCTGTGGTTTTGGAATAGAAATGTCTATGGTGTCATAATTTCGATGGTTGTTTCCATCGATGATGTGGCTCAACCATTGCAACAATTTTATGCCAGTTTTCGGAATAGTGATGACTGTCGTGGCACTTCCGATGGTTGTTTCCGTCACTGGAAAACTAATAGAGTTGAGCGTGCGATGACATGTGCGACGACAGACCGTCGGTATTGTGACACATTATGGGAAGGCATCGGTGTCGTAATACTGACGTCTCCACATGATTTTATAATAGTGATGATAAATAAGGCGATTCAAATATTAACTAAATGAAGACACGTGTCGTGTCTGGTGTTGCTCTA
Source organism: Pinus albicaulis (assembly GCA_034641835.2). NCBI lineage: Eukaryota > Viridiplantae > Streptophyta > Pinopsida > Pinales > Pinaceae > Pinus > Pinus albicaulis. Next base: position 161,204 of record JAXQQM020079956.1, read on the forward strand.
TCGACATTTATTAGAAGTGTCGCATATGCGACGGTACAATAAGCGATGTTTTTCCCAACCTCAAAATGTCGCTCTTGGGATGCCTATGTGTCGCAATAGAGACATTTTGGCCAGCGGAAATTGGGCCAAATATGCTAGTGATGGCATGAATTCATACCGGCTGCTGTACTACTTCCTCAAAAGAAGATGGTTCTATCACAATAAATTCGCTCATAAGATCCATGTAACCAATATACCTGTCTGGGGACCTTCTTTGCCTGTGCTATGATCTAGGTGCACCGACATTCTCTGCCGCATCTAGCATCAATATGTTAGCCTCTCTGGTGTGCTTCCTACCATTTTTGGTGGATGGATATGCATGAGTGGTTTCTACCACTCTCTGTTTCTTTTCTTGTGGCTGCTCCACATCCTGAGGTTCATCGTTTGGAACTAAGAGTTCCTCTGCTACATGCAAGTCAAGCTCCCTCTCAAGGGACAATCATATGGCTTTATCCTCATCAAATTTTACATCTCTCCTGCCAGCTGTCATCCTATGTGCTAGAAAATACACCTGATAGTTGTGGGGAGTATCTGTGTACCCCACAAATAGCCCAAACTATGTTATTGGTTCTAGCTTCTTCCTGGCATATTTGGTCACATGGAAATAGAAATACGAGCAAAAAATTTTAAAATATGAAACATCCAGTTTCTTACCTAAAAAATCCTTCTCTGGTGTACTCATGCCAAGTATCTGATGAGGACTACAGTTCTGCACAAACATCGATGTGTTGCATGCCTCTACCCATAGATGCAACGGTAGGCCCTGATCATGTAACATAGCTCGTGATTCTCCCACAATTATTCTATTATTTCTTTCTGCAACCCCATTCTATTGTGGGTTATGAGGTGCAATCAATTCTCTCTGAATTCCTTATTTGGCACAAATGTTCTTGAATTCATTATAGATATACTCACCACCATTGTCGCTCTTTAGCACCTTCACCTTCTTCCCTGTCACTTTCTCTACCAGTGATTTGAACTCACAAAACTTGGAGAACGTCTGATATTTATTCTGCATTAAGAAAATCCAACACTTTCTAGAAAAGTCATAAAAAAATCACATAATACCTGTGCTTTTCTCTGGAAGCTATTGAGAATGGTTCACACACATCTGAGTGAACTCTCTCAAGGATTTCTGCTAATCGTTTCTCCTTCTCATGAAAGGTGGACTTTGTATACTTCACCATAGTACAACCCTTGCATGTGTCTCTTTGTGCAAGTGTACCCTTTGGAAGCCCTGTATAAATCTGTTGCATGAACCTCAAAGCAATGTTGTGTAGATGACCCAACCTTCTGTGCCATAACTCATCGATATCGCTTCTCACCATGTCATCTTCTTTGCTTCTCAATGTTGCGCAACCATCTACATCAAGTTTTTAAATGTTCTTCACATGAACCCCAATCTTCTTTACCTATCCTGTGTATTTTTGACGAAGGACATCCTTTCCTTCACTGAAAACCACATCATATCAAAGATACTCCAACATAGCAACTGAAACTAAATTATTTTTCAAACTTGGTACATGCATGGCATATTTTAATATGAAATGTTTACCTACCTCTCTCTGGAAAGTAACTGTACCAATCTCAGTAGCACTATACGACCCGTCATCACCCATCTCGATGTGCATTTGAAGATCCTTCTCCTCCAAGTTATTAAAGAGTTCTTTGTTGTCATTCATGTGGAAAGATGCTTAGCTATCCAAGTACCACATAGATCCCATCACAATTGACACCATGCATGTGATGAGAGAGAAGTCCGACTAAAAATGTGAGGCTTGTTGGTGCCAGTCAAATTTTCCTGTCACCAGTGATCAAATAGGCATCCTCTTTCATAATTTTTTTGAGTCTTTTTCAAAATTTTAGTATTTCATCGAGTCTCAAAATAAAAATTTGTTCACTAGGTTAGATTGTTAGGTGTTTTATTCTTCCACTATGACTAGGGTATTGAGATCATTACTACTCCTTTCACCTCCATGGTCAATGGAAATCATCATGGTCATCATTCAGCTCATTCTTCCATGTTGTGCCATCATTAGGTCATAGGGTCAAAATCATGAATATTTGTCATTTCACCATCAAATTCATCTTTTTGAAGGAGTAGTAATATTCAAATTTATTAAAAAATTTCTGGTTCCAAAATATCATTTCCAAGTAAGTGGCTTTGTGTTTACCATATTTTTCTCTCAATTGTGCTTGGAAAGCTCATTTCCCTCTCCTAGGGTTTTGAGGACATTTTTCTTGGTTTCATGACTTCCATAGCTAAATCATCAACAAGACTTGTATCTTGATGCTCCACACCTTTCCCTACCCTTAATATACCTTCCTAAACACTTTCCTTTACTCCTATCCCTTAAAATCATCATTTTTCCACAAGCCCTAGCCTATTCCTACATTTTGACACTTTTCTAGACCAGGCCTATGTTTTTTCCTTTTGGACCCCTTCCCCTCACTCAATACTTGAAATTCCACTTCCCATACTCCCTAACATCTATCCCTATCCCCAAAAATTTCCCCAAGAATCTAGACAACCCCTAACCCCTTCATTCCCCTCCCTCTATAAGGTAGTCCTAAATCCTTTGTTTTGCCTACACCAAACCTTAATTTCCTCTCCAACTGAGCTAGGGTTTCCTATGGAATTAGAAACATATGAGAAGAGGAGGCATAAGGGAGGTCATTTCATCTCATAAACATCATGTCCTCATCATTTTTCAAGAAATCATTCCAAGAGTCAAATCATTTTCCACTCATAAGGTTAGTTTTGCTTCAAATTATGTTTATGAAAAAAAAAGATTAAATTGATAAAAGTTAGAGAGGTTTTTTTTCTACCATAGGCCAATTAATAAATACCTCCTTCCATTTTTACACAGGTATCATTGTTTGGGAGCAATGTCAAAAATACAGTTGCTACAAGAGGTTTGCTGCACTTCTGGAGTGACCTCGGGAAAATCAATTTTTATCCTAGATAGAGTGTCCAAATGACTTTCTTGATGAGTCAAATGATAATAATACCATGATAGATTTACAATGTGCTATCTTAAGATAAATTTGGATTTTAGGAAGGCCTCCCAAATTTTCTTGCAACAACACAGTGCATTTTTGCACCCTCATTATGCACTATTTGACCAGTCTTGGGAGAAGCAATTTTTGATAGGTCAAATCAAGTCCATTCTAAAAAATAATGGAATATTTCAAAATTAGACAGGATAATATTTCCAACGAGCTATCCTGGTCCCAATTTGGACACCGAGAAGTCCTCCAAAAGTGGTATGTAAAAGGGCACTGCACAAATCCTTCTGTGAGGGCGCAAATAACAGTATTGGAAGAATGAAGTTTTGAGGGGGAAAATGAAATTAATTTTGGAAACTGAAGGTATATCAAGAAATCATACATGATAATATTTCCAACGAGATATAATGGGCCCAATTTTTACACTAGAAAGACCTCCAAATGTTTCCTGCAAAATCAGTGATTTTCTAAGTTTTTTGAACAGACATTTAGCAGAAAATTGGGCATTTGCGTAGTGCCCTAGGCGCTACGCAAATAATTGAGGCATATTTTGAGGGAAATAAAGGTACCATTAGATTCCTAATGACCAATTCATCTCATAAAACCATGTTTCCAACCTTGGTTTGCAATTTTGATACGTGAAAAGATTAAAAAACCACCAAAAAATCAACTTTCTACCGCTGTTTTGACCTAGGCGTTGCGCAAATACCAGTCTTGGGAGAATTCATTTGTGAGGGGGAAAATGGCCTTATTTTTGAAACTTGAGGCATATTCAAAAAGTGGATAGGCAGAGCTTTCTAACCATCCATCTTGGGCCTGATTTGGACACTTGCTGGTCAGTCAAAAGTGGCCCTGAACATGGAGGGCGCAAATGAAACTGCCAGGGCACAAATGCACAGTGGAGGGCGCAAATGACAAATTTCCTGATTTTTTCCAAGTTTCTTTGAATTTTTGACTTTTCTTCAAGAAATAATGTTTATAATTATGTAATTCATCATGGTAAATATAATTATGTCAAGGATAAGTTACGTAGGAGTAGATTCATTGGGTAAAAGTCATCATTGGGTCATAATGAATCAATTTGAATGAATTTAGGGAGGAGTCACTTGGACCTCCCTACACTCTAGGTACCATTTCAGATTATTGTGGATCAACTCCTCATCTTAGGGATTCAACCACTAAGGTTGGGAGATGTTGTTTGAGGCCTATATCATGTCATGTTTGACTCATTTTCAAAGGTTGGAATCAGTTTATATGTTTGCTTATTGATCAAGGAAATATTGTACACAGTTTGGCCAGCTAATAAAAAGGAGTTGCAACTATTTTTTGGGATACTTGTGGTATGATGTTTATCATTGTATTTTCTTAAGTTTCATATGTTATAATGTATTTTATTCATGTTCAATTCATCTATATAGTATGATCTCTTTCAAGTTTGATAATCAGAACACATGCTTGCTCATGTTCTGTTTTGGGAAATTCATTATAGTTTTTCCGTTTTCGTCTATCTAGGAATAATACATCTCCCATGCTCTTCCTAGCTTCTCTTCTGTCTCAAAACCATTCCATTACAATCACCTTTAAGTGATAAGGCTTGTGCCTACCTTGCCCCATTGATATATGCAACCCTATCTCATTTTTCCTAACCTAGCTCCCTTGCCCTAATTTCTTCATCCAATGATAACCCAACCAAAATCAAATCAAAACAACCCCTGCACTCATTATATAGCCTAAAAACCCTAATTACTCCATCCCTCCTAGCTGTGACCTTTTGGAGAGAGCCCTCTCCGACTTTGTAGGGCTAGCTACCAAGTTAAAAGCTTGGTATGTGGTTTCCTATGTTTGGATTCCTTCTTTAGCCTTGGGAATCTCACGGAGTGCTAACAATGCCAAAGCTTCACCTGCTGCATCTCTCGAAGCCTTCTTGTTCTTCTTCTTCTTTTGTGGATAATTTGTGGCTTAGTATACATGATCATGACAGTTGAAACATTTCACCTTTGACATGTATCGTTTCTTGCCTTCTTTGTCGGTCTCATATTTGGAATGGAACTTCTTCCCTTTCCCCTTATTTTCCTTGCCAGTTAAGGCATATTTTTCCTCATCATGAGTCTTGGATGAGGATCCATCCTTGGTATTCCGCCAAAACTCTTCTTCTAGAAAATATGACCATAGTCGCTCCCACTTTTCTAACTTCTCCCTCCCATTCACAGATTCTTGGTAAGTATGCGAGCTCTTGGGAAGGCCTAGAAGTGATAGGCTCACCAAGTCATCATCAGCCATAGTAATCCCAACACTTCCAAGCTCATCTTGACATTGTGTGAACTTGGTAAAGTATTTTTGGATTCTGTCGCCTTTCTCCATTTTGATTTTCCTGAGCTTGTCCTTGAGTGCCAATTTCCTGTGGTCACTGTTGCTTTGAAACAAATCTGTCAAGGCCTTCCACATGGCATATGGAGTTCCCTTTCCATGGAGGCTCGAGACAATATGATCTCAAACTCCCTATAATAAGATCCTCCTCATCTTTGCAACATTATTCCTCCATGCTTCGTGTTGTGCAACATCTGCCTAAGGGGGATCAGGAATATCAGTGTCAATGAAATCCTTTAGCTCGTTATCCTCCAATGCTACCTCCATCATGTCATTCCATGAAATATATTTCGAATTTCCCTCGAGTGCATATTCGAGTCTCAAGCCAGTGAAATACATCTTGGTCAGTTGTTAGGTACCAAAGAATGAATCTGCAAATTTGAATCCTATTCAACACAAACTTAATTTCTTCTCTTTTATTGTGATTCTTGGCGCTCCGATACCATGTATAAATTATACCAATGGATTCAATCTAATCATGTAATGTACTAAAACAAGATATTGAATCCTTCTACAATATTTTCAGAATATAAAACACGACAGCTCAATCACATGGAAGTAAGAGAAATAATTAAATCAATCGCACAACATAAGATATTCCTGGGGAAAGAAACTACTCAAAACCCCTCTATAATTATTGTATAATAATTCAAGGAATAATGAAACAATACAATGCATTCTTGCTCACAAGAATCTGCTGCACTCTACCAATCGTCTCACAGTGATCTAGGAAAAATTGGACAAACACTTAGCCAATTACTTGCCTTCCTCTAGCCTACCTTTCTCATGCAATTCCTAGAGAAATAAATCCCTATTAAATAGGAATTCCAACCTTCCTTGATTGTGCAATCCATCATGGGCTTCCTTTGACTTTATAACTACACCTGGGCAATTTCCTGACAATACAACTGATAGTTATCTTCCCTTTAACCTCTGTCTCAACTGGGTCTTCATTAGAACTAACATGCATGAAGGTATTAAGGGAAGTAAAGGTATTATCTGATTGATCACTACTTGTGAAATAAATCTAATTTAATTTAGTGGACCTCTCACTAGCTCATCACTCAGTTAGAACTAGTTAAATTGATTTTAATTTAATTAATTTGAGCTAACTGATTACATTCACACCACACTAGTACAACTGCAACTGGACCCCAAAATAATATAATCACTCTACATGCCTCATATTAGACCCTCAACTCGAAATTATTGAGCTAACTCAGTCTTCATGACTTAGTTAACAGATACAAATTTTTATGAGATTAAATTACAATTTATTGTCCAATTTATTTAAGGGAAAACTAAATTAGATGCCCACATTTAGAACTAATGTGTAATTGAATTCCTCACCAATGTGTGACTTGAATCCCACACTAGTATGTGGTGCATTTTCTTGTTGAATTTCAACATTATTCAACATTAGATGCCTACATTTAGCAGTTTCGATGGTTTTTTCCATCGCTAGAAAACTAATAGAGTCAGACGTGCGACGACAGGTCATCAGTATTGCGACACATTCTGGGAAGGCATCGGTGTCGTACTACCACACTAGTATGTGGTGCATTTTCTTGTTGAATTTCAACACACGCACACACGCACACGCACACACACACACAGACACATAGATTGAGTGGGCCTAATGGTTAAAAGCATGTGTTTCCTCCTAAGAGGTCACAAGTTCAAAACCAAAGGGGGTAGAGTATGTATGCCTTTGTAGACTTAGCAGTCAAAATAAGGGAAAGATAAATTTGACGTCCACATTTAACACTTCCGACAGTTCTTTCCATAGCTAGAAAACTAATAGAGTGAGACGTGTGACAACAAGCCATCTGTATTGTGACACATTCTGGGAAGGCATCATTGTTATAATCCCACACTAGTATGTGGTGCATTTTCTTGTTGAATTTCAACATTATTATTATTTAAATTTATTTATATATATAGTTTGAGTGGGGCTAATGGTTAAGAGCATGTGTTTCCTCTGACTTTATAACCGCACCCGGGAAATTTGCTAATATTAATACAACTGATAGTTATCTTCCCTTTAACCTTTGTCTCAACTGGGTCTTCATCAGAACTGACATGCATGTAGATATTAATAGTGAATATCAGTTATCTGATTGATCACTAATTGTGAATTAAATCCAATTTAATTCATTGATCACTACTTGTGAATTAAATCCAATTTAATTCATTGATCACTACTTGTGAATTAAATCCAATTTAATTCAGTGGACCTCTCACTAGCTCATCACTCAGTTAGAACTAGTTAAATTGATTTTAACTCAATTAATTTGAGTTAATTGATTACACTCACACCACACTAGTGCTACAACTGCAACTAGACCCCCAAAATAATAGAATCACTTTACATGCCTCATATTAGACCCTCATCTTGAAATTCTTGAGCTAACTCAGTCTTCATGACTTAGTTAACTGATACAAGTCGTTATGAGATTAAATTACAATTTATTGTCCAATTTATTTAAGGGAAAAATAAATTAGATGCCCACATTTAGCTCTAATGTATAGCTGAATTCCTCACCAATGTGTGACTGGAATCCCACACTAGTATGTGGTGCATTTTCTTGTTGAATTTCAACATTATTATTATTTAAATGTATTTATACATATAGTTTGAGTGGGCCCAATGGTTAAGAGCATGTGTTTCCTCCTAAGAGGTCATAGGTTCAAAACCAAAGGGAGTAGAGTATGTATGCCTTTGTAGAATTAGTGGTCAAATCACTCCGTGACCTAAAAATTAGATAATAATAATAATAATTAAATCTTCAATATATATAATAAATATTTTTTCAATTAAAAAATGATATTGATGATATTATTAGAAGAAAATAATTATAAAATATTAAATTTTCAATCATATATATACAGATATATATAATATCATATACTAATTTAAAAAGAGAAATATTAAATTTTCAAAAAAAATATTGGTAATTAAATTAATTTAAAAGGAGTATTAAACTAATTTAAAAGGAGTATTAATTTTAAGGTAATTTTTAATTATAAATATATTTTTTATTTGAAAATTTAATATTTCTTATATATATATATATATATATTTAAAAGGAGTACTAACTTTAAGGTAGTTTTTTAATTACAAATATATTTTTTATTTGAAAATTTAATATTTCTTTTTTAAAATTAGTTTATATATATATATATATATATATATATATATATATATATATATATATATATATATATATATATATATATATATATATATATGATGATGATGATGATGATTAATTTTCACTAAGACCATTGTGGTTTATTGGATTTTAAGAAAAGAAAAAAAATTCTAATTGTGATTCTTCAAATATGGTTTTTATGATAAAAAATCAAGGAAAGAAGTGCTCCAAAATCGCTATAGTTGGGCTGACTTAATAAGTCAAGAAGATTGGAATTGTGGCAGATGTTAGGGAATTGAGAGTGGATGTGAGTAAGAGTCGGGTAGCCTAAAAGGAAGTTTTATTCATCTTCTGCCCTCTCAGTTTCACAAATCTGACAGATTCTATCGTCCCAGTGAGTCTTGGGAGTAGACCATCACTTGGTTTCACTTCGAAGCTCATGAGAATTAGTTCTTATCCTAATGATGTTCATTTTTTTCTTAGTGCTATTAAACAAAGAGAGATAATTCTGGTTATCAAGGGTGGGGTTGATCACCTCCTTATAGTATATTAGCTTCCTTCCTTTTACCCTCCAACTCCTTATCATCCCACAAATTTTCCTTAAAATTGGAGCTAAGAGTAGCTTTGACACTATACTTGCTTCCTATGATGATCTCCTCCTTAATTCCCCAATGGTTGATCCAATACTGTGGATCCTTATGTCACCAACGCTTGAGGCAAAGGTGGGGTTTTTGAGTAAAGTTAGGAGAAGTTTTTGGTAGCCTCTTAGATTCTATGTTGTAAAGCTTCTTCTTATACATCAAATATCTAAAAATAGCCATACTTTCAATGGGGGACATACCGACTTCTATCAAGAGGATAAGATAGGGAGTATTTCCTTTGATATTGAGTTTGTAGGTTATGAATTTATTTTGAATCATGTCGATCTTTCTCCACAACTCTCTGAATATATTTTTCTATTAATACCATTTCTTTTGGATTTAGGGTTGATTTTAACGTTTTGTTTACAATATGGTTTAAGAAATGTGTTATTGATAACACTATTTTGCGATTAAGAATTGATTTTAAAGTTTTTAACTATTTTTTTAATAACATTACGTCTTTATAGGGCTTTGATTACAAAATGTTGCATTATTAATCCCTTGCAAAAGAAAGCCATTGATAACATTACTTTTCAATTTTGGAGTTAGATTTTGATGCAAAATTATGGGTTGTAGGACTATAATTCTTGTTTTGAAGTTCCAATTCTTGTCTATTCAATAACCATATTAACTCTCCTTTCATCAACCTTATTGAAAAACTTATATACTTTGGACAATGAAATCCATTGTTTTGAAATTAAACCTCAAGATGTATGATGGCATGAGACATACAACCTCATCATTGTTTCCATTAACCATGAAATTTTAATGTTCATATTTTAGATTAGGAAAATTTGTTTTTGTAAAGTGCTATAGAACTTAAATAAGGTTTCCATGCATTGTGCTTACATATCATAATGATGCTGATTATGCACTACATGTTTTTACTTTGAATTATATTAGTATTATAAAAATTTGATTCGAAAAAACTTTCAAATTTTAGGAAGTTGATTTTTTTTTAGTTTTTTAGTTCCAATACATCAAAATCTTCTATTTTACATGAAAACCTCCAAACGTCTTCCATTATTAAAGCTAAGATAGATCTCCAAATACTAAGTTTCAAAACCATGTTAGAAATCAAGATGCAATCACATATTCAAGAAAAATTAGTAACATTTAGAAATATCATTATCACATTAAAAAGCACAAAAACATTATTGACAGATTTTTTTATGATATTGAATTGATGTATAGACCATTTATCAATACATGCGAGTGTATAAGCAATTCTCATTCAGCATGGTTGGTTAAAACTTAACTTTGATCACCCAAGTCAAGCTCAAAATGACTAAACAATATAAATTTCTTAACACATTTTCCACTTAATCGATCATAGTTAAGTTAATTAGAATCACATAAAGTCCTATTTGACTAATCAAAATCCTTCCTTAACGTATTTCTTAATCAACTCATCCCCAAGTTAATATATTTATTTCCATATATAAAGTTTTGAAATTATATTATTTTCTGACCAGCTGTATCTATGTGTATTTCTTATTTCTATGACTTCTAACATTTTGTGTCGTGTCGTCGTTGTTTTTAATGAATATCAACACATTCAAAACTCAAAATTTTGTGGATGAGTATGTTGTTGATCCTGAATTTCGACAACTCAAGGAAGCTCAGGGAAATGTTGATACAGATTAGTTATTGCAAAATGAACAAAGATTCCATTTAAACGACAATATATGATTGTTAAACACCATGTTGAAGCACACACATGGTGTATGAGGAAGAAGAATGCACACACAAGAAAATCAAACACACAATGAAAGATAAGCGTGAGGATTTCTTATGTTCCATTATACAAAGATGTACATTTATAAGACAATGGTGTGACTCTTGGTTTCACATTCCAAGGTCACTTGGACTCCATTGTGACTTTTCGCATTCCACACCTACCCATAGAGGATTAGGTGTTCCAACATCCCCCCTTAATTCGAAGGGGTATGTGTGAGTCCAAGAAAAGAGTTGTAATACAAATATGCAAAGTATACATGGCAGCACTTGGGCTGAATCAACTCTCTGAAATGTTGGAAAAAAAGGGGTGGTATTAGGATGACCACAAACACCAGAACGCAATACTTGTTGCAGTTCCCGGAACTCTTCCAAAACTGGCAAGAAGCTGAAGGCTTCTGCTAGAGGAATTGTCCCTCATAAAAAAGGGAGACCTTCGACCTAAAACAAGGGAGGTATACTACCTGTGGTGGTTTTAGGTTGTCCACCAACCAAAGATGATGGTTTTAGGTTATCCACCAACCGAAAATGATGGTTTTAGGTTATCCACAAACCGAAGGTATGCTCATGGGCATCTGTATCTCTGGCTACATCTCTGAATCCGAAATGACGAATTATGGCTCAGGCTCGCTTGAACTGCTGGCTACAACTCTGAACATGGAATGAGAGATTATGGCTCAGGCTCGCTTGATCTGTCGTCGAAGCTTGTACATGACCACCATTTCCCCCCCTGTCAGGGACAAGGTGAGATGATGGCGGAAACTCAACTGCAATTTTGTTCAATATCCGTGAACAAGTTCTAACATGTGTCGTAAACATCTTCTTGGCTGCTGATGCCCATTACCAAGAAGCGATCCATCCAAGATGAATCTTGGTTCTTGCAGGAGGCTTGTGTCTGAAGCATCTGTCTGAAGAATGGGTGTGCCGACCATAGTGCTTGCATGGATGAAGATCAAAACAGTGATCTTTCATATGGCCAACTCGATCACAGTGTTGGCATTTCTCAATCTGTTGTGGAAGTGGAACAGGATCTAGAACAGCTGCAGGTGAACTGTCATACATGAATCCGACACTCTGAAATTTGATGGGCTTGGTGTAGTCTGGAATATGAAAGGACACATCCTTGTCATATCCAAGACCAGTTTGGTGCTTTTTGTGGACAAGCTCTTCCCAAGGTTTGATGATGGGCTTGAGAAGTGCAGGCTGAACTGCTGCATCTGTATGTACATCTGCTCTAGTACAAGGAACTGAATGTGGATCAATTGAAACTTTACTGACATGCTACTGATGGGAGTCTTTCTCAATCTTCTGAATAGAAATAGGTTCAGAATGGTGACTCTTTTGCTGAAGTTCATCTTGTTGGAGCTGAGATTCCAACTGCAAAAACTCAATCTTTTCATGTGCATCTAGCAAACAAATCTGAATGTTACATAGAGCATCCTTGCTCATTTTTATCACATCATCAACATTTGAATGAATGAGGTCATTCAACAACATTAATGCCTCATTGATTTTGGCCATTTTCAACAATTTAGGCTAAAAAATGAATGAAAGGGTGTCGACTTCAACTGAAAATGCACTTGTTTACAATGTGATTCCTTTCAAACAAATACAAATGACTCCAAGGAATTCTCAAGGTACAAAGTGTGCTCCTCAAATGATGGAGGACAATCAACAATTACATCAACAACTCAAATTCACTGATTGCAACTATGAATGAAGAGGCAAATTCCACTCACAATACAATGTCAGCTCAAAAAATGTGCAGCAAAAACATGTGCAAGAGGCCTTTAAGGCAGCGGAATTTTCTTCTTCAAATAGCTGTTTTCAATGATGGCAAACTTGTCTTCCAATGTGAAATTCTTCAAAAAATCACCCTTATGTCAATGCCAAAAATCATATAATGTAAAACTCAATTTCTTCTATGTATTTAGTCTATGTGCTCCTCATATGCCATTTCCTCAATTTTGCTGTTCATTTCCTCCTCTTTGCTCTTCCTCTCTTTCCTCTCTCTCTGTTGTTTTTTTTTTTTTTTTTAATTAATTAAAAATTAATTAAAAAAATTAGGGATAATAAAAAATGGAGGGGAAAAGAGATTAATTTAAAAAAGAGATTTAATTAAAATGAAGGGAATTAGTTTAAAAGGGATTTAATTTTAAAATGGGAAGGAAAATAATTAAAAATAGGAGGGGGGTATTAATTATATGGTGGGGGAGGGATTAATTATATGGTGGTGGGGGGTTTTAATTAAAAAATATTTTAAAATGAAACATGGGAAAATCGTAAGGGAGGAGGGGGGTTTTATTAAATTTATTGAGATGGGAAATGGGAGGGAAGGGAATATTACATGGGGGAACGAATTAAATGGAGAGGGAGGTGGCCATAGGTGAGAAGAGAAGTATGGGAAGGGCGTATTAAGTATGGGGAAAGGAGCGTAGCGTAGAGAGGAGTGTGAGCGAGTGGGAGAGTGTGAATAAGGGATGGATAGATGCCGTGAGGAGGTCTGTAAGGTATGAAGGGCGGATGGGGATTGGGATGAGTGCAGGTGAGGAGTGGGATTGTTGTATGGCGGATTAGATGCAGAGTGAGAGGAGTATACGCAGGTGAGAAAGGGACGGGGTTCAATGAGATGCAGGATGAGTAGAGCGATGGAAGGCCGTGGATAGGCCGTAGAGTGATGAGAGGGCCGGCGGTTAACGCAGAGTGAGTATGGATATGGGTAGATGAGGAATGAATTTAAAAAAGGGTCGAGCTGTAGGATGAAGTCGTGTGCTGTATTGCAGTGATGTAAGGGCGATACCAAGGGGGATTCAAGGTTTGGTAGAGGCCGAGGGGTCGATTGTAGAGATTTTTTATTTTTTATTTTAAATTTTTATTTATTTATTTTTTTAATACAACAGAGAGCAGGAAAAAATATTTACAACAACAGCAGAATTTTTTTTTTTTAGATGTATAGCAGAACAAATCCAGCAGCAGAGAAACCCAGAATTGCAGAATTTTCCAGATTATTTCAGCAGTAAAACCCAGAAATTAGAGAACTCAGAAATTTCAGAAATTTCTAGCAGCTCAAAAATGCAGAGATGAAGAATTTTCCAGCATAAAAACTCAGATTTCTTTTGCAATAAAAACCAGAAACTTCTTCTTCTTCAGAAACTCAAATTAAACACTTTTCAGCAGCTCTTTCAAAATGATGCAGATTTTAATGAGCAGAAATTGCAGAGAAAATTTAAAATGAAAACCTTCAGATGGGCAGTGTTGCCTTCTTCAAAACCAATGCCGGAATGCTGCCAATTTTTGAATGCTGCTTCTCCTTCAAACCAATTTTTGAATGCTGCTCTTTCTTCAAATCAATTTCTGAATGCTGTTCTTTCTTCAAAACACTTCTGAATGGCGGAAAAAACTCTGCTGCAAAAACTCTCTAAATGATGCAAAAATGCAGATATGCACAGGCCATAAACACAAATGGTTCACTCAATTTGGAGTAGGGCTAGCAATCGCCCGCTCTGATACCATGTTAAACACCATGTTGAAGCACACACATGGTGTATGAGGAAGAAGAATGCAGACACAAGAAACTCAAATACACAATGAAAGATAAGCGTGAGGCTTTCTTATTTTCCATTATACAAAGATGTACATTTATAATACAATGGTGTGACTCTTGGTTTCACATTCCAAGGTCACTTGGACTCCATTGTGACTTTTCGCATTCCACACCTACCCATAGAGGATTAGGTGTTCCAACAATGATAATGAGAGAAAGATAGAGATATTCTTGGCAGGGAAAAGGGAAACACAAAATATCAAGGACAAGGAAGGTGAGGGGAAAATACTTTACCATTGAATTGATCCCTAGTGGAAAACCTATTAAAAGCAACAACAAAGGTGGCAAAAGAGATAAAGGCTTAAATGGGAGAAATAATGGGGTTCCCTCACCCGAAAAAAAGGAGGAGACTCGTTGGAGGAGTCAATGAATGTGCCGATATAACAGCTTGAGCCAACACTTTCTCTCAGTCCTGCTCGAAAGCTGCAGTCCAAAAAATGGCAATGAAAAGTGTCTATCTGAGAAAAGTTGAAAGCACCTACCGACGAGTTTTTTTTATTATAAGAATGCTCTATGATCGGTACCTCAACACTAGTGAAGTGAAAGCTCTTCTCAGTCTCAAGAATCCAAACGCGAAGCAGTTGCTCCGCTCAGTCTCAGGAATCCAAACACGAAGCAGTTGGGCACCTGGAAGCCTTTCTAATTAGATTTTTGAGCGCCACGTGGAGGAAATTTCTAGAGTGTCCACCTATGAATCTCTACACTTTCACCTCTTACTTCATAGAACCCCACAATAAAAATGCCTGCTTTAATTAATGGTTATCAAAATGTAGGAGATATCCTTTAAAATGATAATTTAAGTGGGTGAGCAAAATGTATTTTTTTTTAAAGTGGTTATGAGTAAAATGTAAAAATTGAAGAGGTTAAATTAGTTTCCCATAATCTCTTTAAAATATATAATAAAGATGAAAATTTTACTCTTTTATTAATTATGGGCGGAAACGTGAAGCTAGGTTACACTTTTGTGAGAATCGGGGTTTTGTGAGAATCGGGGGTTGAAATTTTTTTTTGGCAATAGTTTGGCCGAAAATTTTATATAGTTCGGCCGAACTTGTTTTTAAAGTTCGGCCGAACTCGTGATTCCGTTTAGACTGACGGCTTATTGACGGCGCGGGCAAACAGAATTTTTTCCGGAGATTGGAAAACTGGCAACTAAAGTTCGGCCGAACTGTTACATTTAAAATAGTTCGGCCGAACTATTTTCTATAAATCGCCCGCGAAGTATTGCGGTTACTAATTTCATTGTTCCCGCGTTCTTTCTCTGTCACTGTTGCACCTTGTCGCCGCGCTGGTGTCCCTATCGCCGCAGCTTCTCGTCGCCGCACCGCAGCTCCTCATCGTCGCGCTCTTCGTTCCACGGGTATGTCACTATCTATGCAGCTTTGAACACATGTATAAGCTAGTCTTGTAACACTGTAAATTGATTAGAGCTTCATAACTACCTGTAATTAGTGTAACGATTTCACTTATTATGTAAATGACATGGAACTCTATTCTGTGTAAGCTCATTGATACTAGTGTTCTATGTTGTATCTATACAGTAAGTGTGTTTGCTCTTTACTTCTTAGAGATAGTGTGGTCATTTATCATAGCTCTTGTATTCTGATCATTACAATCAAAAGATTCATCCCTTTCATCATCTGTATCTGAAGTCTCTGAACCTCTTTTGTAATACCAGTTCTTCCATGTCAGTAAGTTCTCAAGCAAATCTGAAATAGACAGCCAACGCATTCCTCAATTGCCTATATCCAAGTTTCTCAGATTTTGACTTTTGCAAATAATTTATATATTAATCCTAATCTTCGCATGCAGAGACTGTTCAATCAATTTTCCAAAATTTTGGGCATCAAAACCACTCTTATTTGTTGCAGGTTTTATTGATTCTTTATTTTTTAATAATTATTAAACAAACTTAGGTGCTTGAAATTGGGTGTTATTTATTCAACTAGAAATGTACCACTGTCTGCTCTGCTGATTTAAGTGTTGAGGCCAAATCTTACTATGTTACTGAATAAGTTGAATTTGAGATTTGTCATACCGTTGGAACAAATTTTTAATCATGCATATCGTACCTTCGTTCAAAAAGGGAGAACATTGGGACCAAGAAGGGTGCATGTTCATAACTTCATAAGCACGCATTTCGTTTCAAATAGAAAGCATCCAAACATCTGGTTTCCCTCTTCTTTTTCTATTCTCTTCTGTAGGCTTTTCAATGATCATAATCAGGTAGAGCAACAGTTACACAACTGAACAATAATAGAGCCACGCAGAATGTTACATGAGATCGACTTCATTGGGTTCATGTTCAGCTTAAAAATTAGAAGTACAGCTAACCTAATTTCACCTAAGCAAAACCTTAGCCAGTTCAATTTGTGCTGTTTAATTTACAAACGAATATTACATCATGGAAGTTGTTTAATTACTGAGTTTTTACCAATTATACATTGAACAAAAGCTTGAAAAGGGTTTCTATTATGCTATCTGAGATGGATCTTATAATATCTTATAATCTGGTTATGTTTGTTGTGATGCTACATAAAGTTTTTCAATAACGTTATGACTCCAAATTCAGGCTTCTGTGATCCATACTTGCAGATTTCCATTGATCCATACTTGCGGACTTCCATTGAATACTTGCAGATTTTTTTATTTTAATCAAATTAAGATACTGTTTCTTTTTTTTCTTGAAAATACAGGTATCTGTTCTCCATGTACTTATCTGACAGGGTCCAACAATACCTTTCTGTACTGCAATGATCTTCCCACAGGTCTAACTGTAGTCGCTTAAAAATAGAAATGCCATCTATTTTTTATTACCATAAAGAGATCACAATCTATCTTCTTAAGGGTGTATGCCTACAAAGAATTTTACGACAGCATATTGCACTTCTTAATTCTTTATAAAACTAGATTTTTTTTAC